>JAYEAL010000492.1:0-34575 GCA_036419045.1 Scirpophaga incertulas | reverse complement strand
TAATTTAAATATAAAAGTTAGACATACGCTGTCGTTGACTTTTTTGTAGGCATTTTCAAGCTCCACATTTTTTCTCTAGAACTCAAAAATATATCTTTCATAGTTAAGGCAGCGTTCGCAAGAAACGCTTTCATTCGACCGGTTTTTCTCCGATTCACTTTGCGAAACGGGCTACCACATAAAAGCCTTTTTATTTTTCGGTTTTTTATATAACCTATGACACTCAGCAATAATGTGGCTTTCTATTGGTGTAAGAATTTTTAAAATCGGTTCAGTAGATCCCGAGATTACCCTTTACAATTTAACAAATATACAAACACACAAACTTTACTTCTTTATAATATTAGTATAGAAGTATAGATTACGATCTTCTAATCTAATTAACAATTTTTTTATTATCACCCATCCTTGGCATTAATCGCCTCTCGCACTTTGGTGAGCACCTCCTCCCCGGTCTCCTTATCGTCAGTAGACGATAGGACTACCGAGTGCAGTGCCCCTCTCTTCTCTATTGATGTTGTAGCCATTTTGGCGTACGAGTTGGCCATGACTGCTGATTTCCTCATGGATTTTTTCTACTTCTCTCAGTGTCTTTTCAATTTTTTCTCCTTGTTCTCTTAGGAGTTTTAGCACTTCCTCCTCTCCTTCTCCATTTATTGTCAAGTTATAAAATGTGTGTATGTGTGTATTGCTTTGTATACCGAATACGGTGTACAGTCAAGGCTAACGAATAGATATGACAGTAGTCAAATTGAATATACTAATAATACTTGCTATGTACACCGAATACGATGTACTGTCGGAATGGGGCAACAGGAACAGTATACTTAATGAACAACCAAAGTTAAGATAGGTTATAAATCTTTGAAACGAGCGATTTCCTCTATTGTGGCTCTATGTAGAGCCGGTTCTATATCTCTATGTCACTAATTTTTTACCTATTTCATTTACTTACTATCTTATCTCTACGTTCCTTCTCTTGTTTCAATTTCTTCCCAGACTTTCCCGAGAAATTTTTCCGAGCCCTCCGAGCCCTCCCTGACGAGCCCAAACTCGGCCCACCTAGCACCAGTAGTTCCCGAGATAACCAGTCCCCAAATTTGTTGTCAATTTGGTTAAACCAGATATCTCGGAAACTATCGGCCCCACGCTATCGGTTCTTGGGTTCCCCGTGGAGGGCGTGACGAGATCTACCCCGCTCACCGAAATGGTGGTTTCGGCAACCACCGAAACCGTTCGCAACCAGCGCAACCCTGCTGAGGAGGTCGGGGGACAGTTACCCAAGAAAACCCACCCCTCTAGGACCCCTGGATCCGGAGTTATAAGTTATTGAAATTTGGCCAATATGGCCGCCAGCTGTCAAACCTGATTTTTGGTTAGGGTTTTCTCCGCGACCAGGGATCGTAGAACTTCGGTGTTTGGGCTTATTTGTGTCCCCTACACGATAGCGCCGGTATTAGGGCTCCAAAAGTTTTCTTCCCCTATCACTACCCCTCGCCCCCTGTCGGCCTAAGGGATCTGTCCCGATGCCTAATGTCCAATCCCCGTTTAAATCGGATGTGTGGATCCAAAGTTATGGGCTTCCAAATTGCTGCCTAACTGTCAAAACTCTGCTTAAAATCGCTATATCTCCCGACCCTGACTTACAAAAATAAACTTGCCGTTCCAATGTTCAGACTCCATAAATCTAGCTGTTCGTTCTTGGGGAAATGTATATCTATGTTTAACAAACTTCCGCAAGGTGTCATTGATTTGCCTTTATATAAATTTAAAATCCATATTAAAAAGACACTCATGAGTAAAGGTTATTATAAAGTAAGTGACTATCTAAATGATCACACTATTTGGGAATAGGGACACTGTTCATAGAGCCATGTTTGGTAACAACATTATTTATAATATTGTATTATTTTATATGTGTATGTAAACATACGACTGTAATCGTATTAGGTATGATTGTATCTTATACTATATTGTATTTTTATATTATATTATTATAATTATTAACATTGAAAAGAGAAGAAAAAAAATAGACCTTCAGAGTTTCTTGCCTGTTCTTCTCGAGAAGGCTCTCCCAATTTCCGAACAGGTGTCGAGTCAATATATTTTTTCTTTTTTTTTTTTCCTTATTCGTACGTACGGACAAGGTTTTTGTTTTTTTTTTATTTAAGCTTTTCTTTTGTTTTGTTTGTTGACGTCAATAAGTGCCTGTAAAGGTCTATGTTGAATAAATATTATTTTGATTTTGATTTTGACCTATTGGTCGCAGTGAGCCGCGGTTTCCTCTGGGGTAGTTGGCCTCGTTCATTTGCCTGATGTACTGTGTTTCACTCAGATTTTTGAGGTTGCTCTGATCGTGTTTATCCTATTATGTACTTTCAAAAGACGTCAACCAAACCATTGAAGCCCTGAAACTTCTGAGGTCCTAAATAGTCGTCTTGCTTTTGTTGTTGTTAATTGCCTTGAACAACTGCATCATTATGCTTAGTTTAATTTATATATTTTAAATTTGATTGTTTTTTTTTTATTACATCATATAATGGTATCTAACTCTTGAGTGTAGTTGAAATATTATTATATAGTAATCATATACTTGTTGGTAATTAAAAATGATTACCTATCTATTATAAGTAGCGATCTACTACTTATAATAGATAGGTAATATCTATCTATTATAAGTAAATCGGATTGACAGGTAATCATTAAATAATATTATAAATAATTAATGTGATATTATAATATATTATTTTTTTGTTATTCTTGTAATTATGTGAAATAAAGAAATGTTTTTTGTCATAGTGTATATATATATATATGTATATATATATATATATACATATACCTTATCTCACTTGAGGCAACCACACTGACTCAATTCGCATGGATCCTCATATTCTTGTCTCAAACAAAAAAACGCGCAATGAATAATGGCCAGCTTTTCCCAACATTTAAACGAACGATAAAACACGAGCAAATGAAGTCAGCCCGCGCCCTAAAAAGGCTGACGACGTTTTAAAAAGTCACTAAACGAGTAATTGCAAATAAAACCGATCGCTATTCAAATGCCCTTTGTTTATGGGTCCCGTGAATGAGTGAAGTCTCCTGGAACGGAAATGGGATGGTCCGCCCGGTTCTCCATCCCGGCAAATTAATATTGTTTGGGAGGAAAGAAGCCGGGTAATTTGGCTAGTGTTGCGCACGCACTGTGATTTAAGATATCGATGAAAAAATATTGCATACACTTATATATACTTCGTCGTCAAATCTTCGGCGGGCAGGGATTCGTTCTTGCCAAGCACCAATGTGCTTTTCGTTTTCAGAAAATAATTTTAATTTATATATGTAAAGGAAATATTATGAGGCTACCTGCATACAGCTGCAAAGAAATTGTTCGGTCCATTTTTATATAGAGTTGATACTCGTACCCACCTGTTGGCGACGACTACGCTGCTCTTAAAAATAAGGTGTCAAACTACAATATTGTGGAAGCAACCTTCTGGCTCCTTCCTGTTTGATGGGAGTTCACCCTGGTGTAACGGAGTACAATAGTACAACTTTATGTATCTCATCAATACCCCAATTAATATCGTAAATACGATTATCCTGCCTTTAAAAAAAGGGAGCGTACCCTTCGATGGGGATTGATATGAACTGTGATGCATAATAGACAATCAATTCCCAAAAGATATAAAATTAGTATTTCGTTGTACATTAATGTCATTAACGGTTTATATCAGGTGACATAGTGGTTCTGGCAAGAGAAGGCAAGAGAAGTGCAAGTCACCTGCTGCTGCTTCCGGCAGCTTAATAGATTTTTGAACTCACATAATTTGGGTATGGATTAAACCACAAAAACAAAATTCTCATATGATTGCAGTGAAAGAACGTGTAATTTAAAGTACTCAACGATCAACTTAAGGTACACATAACCTTAAGCTTTCAGTAGGCTGGTGCGGCTGCTGTGAGTACCACCCGTAGGCGGAGCGGAGGCTGGGGGTTCCCGGATGTCACTTGGCGTTCCTGGGGGCTCCCTACATGCCTGAGGAAGGCCATCCCTGAGGTTTTTAGTGGGTAGCCCTCCCCCTTCTGGAGAGGAGAGCCCCACATAACCGCCGGCTCACCACAGCCGGGGTATGCAATTTAACGCATTTTCCTCAGGGGAACAAAAAAAAAGGCTGGTGCGGCTGCTAATAAAACGATTTGGTAGATAGACTTATTTATATATAGGCGCATATAATTGTGCGCCTCAAAGAGTTGAGTAGTGTTTCAGTATTCGGCCATTAGAATCACAAAAAAAGAGAAAGGAAATTATCGTGGAAAATATTCGCGCCGAGCATCCCTAGCGCCGAGCACTCCATTACGGCGCGCGCCAGACGAATTGGGTTCTCGTCTGAATACCTCTATTTGGATCGGATGTATCAACGTCGCACGTCGCATATAATTGTGCGGAAATAGCGCGACGAAAATACCTCTCGCTGCCATATTCATGTCGTGCCTACCTGCGTGGAAATGAGCTCGTCGGAGCGCGACGAGCTGCTTAGTGCGCGATCTGTATTGCTTTGTTGTTTCTCTGTTATTGGTTTGCCAATAAACGTTACAATAGAGTTCGTTTCATAAACATACATAACTGAAATTCAATTGTAAACACAACATCCATACTAATATTATAAATGCGAAAGTAACTCTGTCTGTCTGTCTGTTCCGCTTTCACGCCAAAACTACTGAACCGATTTAAATGAAATTTGGTACACAGATAGTCTAGAGCCTGAGAAAAGACTTGGGCTACTTTTTCCTGCAAAAAAGGTTGTAAAGGGTTGTAAAAGGATGAAAGGAGGGTTAATGGGATGTATAGAAATATTGTTAAAACTACTGAACCGATTTAAATGAAATTTGGTACACAGATAGTCTAAAGCCCGAGAAAAGACATAAGATAATTTTACCGACGGAAAACATATCCTTCCTGTGGGAAATTCGAATATAACGCGGGCGAAGCCGCGGGCGGAAAGCTAGTGCATTATAATACAGCATCAGTAGACACGAAATTAATTATGATTACTTGCAATATGTATTTAAAAACATAAAAAACTTATTTTAAATAATATAATTGGTTGTTGGTGTATTATAATATGGTTCATTTTACATTACAACAAACAATCCACTTATTATGTTTATATGTTGGTAATTAAACAGACTGACCTGACTATAATTGGTTAGCCTAGTTAGTATAGTGGAGTTAGTATAGTACATATTGTGGTAAGATTGTAACACAGCTGCAGCTTGCAGCTGTTACATGCCTTACGTTGCCTATGGTTAGTACTCATTGTCTATGATATTGGCAATATGGAATACATTTTTGTAGAATTTATACCCTAGTCAATCCGCGTAACACAGAATATCGTCGACCCAGGCACATCATTTCTGACCCTCCCGACTCATTGACGCTGGCTCTTCAAGCTTAACGGAGAGTGCTCTGAGGAACTATTTGCAATGGTGCCTTCGTCACCTTTTTACCATCGCACCACCCGCCACCGCAGTAGAGTTCATCCATATCACCTGGAACCGATCTTGTCTAGTACAGTTCGGTTTCAGCGTTCATTCTTTCCGCGTACATGCAAACTCTGGAATGAGCTCCCAGCTGCGATGTTTCCTGAGCGCTACGATATGTCTAACTTCAAACGAGGCTTAAAAAGAGTATTTCTCTCCAGGTAGGCAGCGGCTCAGTTGTGCCCCTGGCACTGCAGATGTCCATTAGCGATGGTTACCACTTACCATCAGGTGGGCCATTTGCTCGTCTGCCACCGTATGGAATAAAAAAAAAAGCCTTGCGAGAGGCGGCATCTGCGCCGCCATCCCTTAGTTAGTCCATACTTCGCAGCTTGCTGCACATGTACGAGTAGGCCCCATCATTTCAAGGCCGGACACACTTTGGCGTACCGAGCCTTCTTTCGCGCATATGTCTTCTTCGGAGGGCAGCGCTGACGTGCCCTCTCCTGAGGGTGCGCCAACCATTCCATTCAAGCCGTAGGGCCATTAGGGCCAAGGCTAGGCTGAGTTTAGTCGGTAGGTCTGTGTGGTCGAGCCGCTTCGACAGCACCAGGAGTCCGACATAATCAACGCATCCCTGCTCGCCTGTTGCGTTGGTATCCATGAGGATTCTCAGCCTCCTCTCCTGAGGAAAAAAAAATATAGAATTTATATATCTGATTGTTTTAGTACGGCGTTGAAACATAGAGTGTGTCAGCCTAGCTTATTTGCGTTGGCAGATAGACATATTTTGAATTTTGACTTACAAACCAAAATCATAAACGTAACATAAAAGAAATAAAACCGGCCAGGATTCCTAATATCTTAGACAATGAGTACTAACCATAGGTAACATAAGCTGCACTGTTACAAGATTTGCGGCAAATCCTGCGGCAAAGTATTTCTCTCCAGGTAGGCAGCGGGTCAGCTGTGCTCCTGGCACTGCAGATGTCCATGAGCGATGGTTACCACTTACCATCAGGTGGGCCATTTGCTCGTCTGCCACCGTATGGAATAAAATCCGTACCCACACATGCCATGTATACATACGTTGCCAATATGTGACATAACATGTACAAACACACTTAAAATTATAATTTAACTTAAAAGACAAATATACAATAAAAAGTTACGAGTTTACTTTGGGAAAAAAGGAAACTGGCGCAGCACATGATGTACAAGGTTGCGCTGTTGTTCAGCCAGTTCCTGTGACTTCTGTTATAAAGTTATGAGAATGACGTGCAGACATCATATATATCATCATATATATGTCGTTAATGTGGTTAATTTATGAAAGATTGCAAAAAAAAATTGGTTGTCTGTAGAACTCCGTCTACTGCCGATATTTGAACGTGACAACGTCTATTACATGGTAATTTTTTCTGGGCGCAATGAAATTATTTAAAATAAAGTAATGTATAACATTTATATTTTTATTTAATAGTTTGTTTAAATTTTCTGCTTCTGAAGTTATACATAAATTAATTATTATGAGTAATGTGCACTTGCACACTAAATACAATAAGCATATGATTGCACATACATATGAACATACATTCATTCATCTTCATACAGAAGTTTACAGTTACAATAAAATTAAGCGTGGACTCCGTGTGGCGTCAGATTCGGCCGTTACGGTGTTTTCGAGAATGACTCCACGCCGTACCAATTTAATAGACGTTGTCACGTCAAAAATCCAGTTTTTTATCAACCATTGTATAAGTATATATTTAATACTATAGATAAAGTGTATATAATGTATCATCATTTTCCCATTAGTTTTAAAGTTGTTTAATTTTGTAAAGTAGGTATTTAATTAAGTTTTATGAGTTCAGTTTTACTCTTGTATAATTTTGTTTTTGTACTACATAGATTGTTAAAATTATTCACTATTAAAACATGCCTATATAAACATGTATGCGACTTAAGGACCATGTATCCAAGTCAGTCTAGGAACTATAGAACGTCCAGCGATATCTAGTGTGGAGTCACTAAACAAAGTGACGAATCCTTTGCTGACAAGCATAAAGCACCCTAGTGTAAGAACCATTAAACGGCATTCAGTGACATCTAGTGAGGAGTTGCATAACTACATACTATTCCCAAGCTGATATTCAAATACTATCGATATTTCACTTACTCAAACAGAGCTAATATAGCGCTTTGTCGTAATATGCACTAAGACTACGACAGGGGCGACGGATCGAATCCACGAAACATCACACTTTTTGTTTGTTTTGTATGTTATAAATTCGCAAATTGATTAGATTACTATGAATTTTCTGGAGAATATAACGTTCCGGCGTAAACGAACGCAGTCGGAGACATTAAATGAGTCTGACTGTGAACTGAATGTAATGGAGGAAACAAACACAAGTTTACCTTACATATCTGACGATGACGAAACAAACCAGATTAAGGAACTAAAAGAGAAGTTAATTGATCTACAGACTAAATTAACTAGTGCGCATAATGAAATAGAGGCGTTATCGCTAGAAAACATAAATTTGAAGCGAAACATTGAAGATTTGCAGAATAAAAATGACATATTAAAAAAAATTGCGAGCAGCCCAGCAAAACGTAAACAAACTCCACAAAAAAAGAATAAAAAAGCTAGTTATACAAATAAAAACTCACCACAACTAATTAGGAGCAAATCTATAAATAAAATAGCAGATCAACGTTCAATATCTTCCAGCGATTGCATAATAAAAAGCAACGAACCTCAGAGTGACAGGTCTCCGAGTCAGAGATTTAAAAAGAAAAAGATCTGCATACTGAGTTCTGATAAACGGATTAAGATAACCCAAATTGCACAAGATTACATAGCTCAATCAAATTTATGTCATTTTATCTCACCAAATAAAAATACAGAGCAGATGCTGACAGATATAGCCTGCAAACTAAATGATTTTACAATGGAGGATTACTGTTTGGTCATGATTAGTGTAGAAGATTTTAACACTACGAAAAATTACTATACAATGATACAAAATATACGAGAAACACTGCAGCAAGTTAAGCACACAAATGTAATATTATGTTTACCTACATACAAACTGGGATACCATAATAATATTTATAATTGGAGAGTGGAACATTTTAACAACTTATTGTACCTGGATGTGATGCACCACAAACATGCGTATATATTAGACTCGAATCGTCAGCTGAATTATAATTATAGCATGTTTAATAGATACTCGGGGCTAATAAATGTAAATGGTATGAGAAATATATTTGATAATATCAAAAACCTAATAATGGATATTGAATACAATAATACATTCAATATGACCAAAGACACCAAAATAAGAGATGACGAAAATGCCAGCGATATTGAAAATACAAATTTTTTTCGAGACTAAATCTCTTTATGTCTTACGTCAAAACATAGCAGGTCTCCTTAATAAGACTGAGGCATTATTGATCAATTTAGCTGAACTTTTGGACAGAAGTATCGAACCTGATGTAATCTGTTTCACGGAACATTTTATGACAAAAGAGAATGGACATTTTTTAAATTTACCAAACTTTAGACTTGCAGCTTGTTATAGTAGAACTAACAGAAAACGAGGAGGTGCTTGCATCGTTGTGAAAAAAGAACATAACTGGAAAGAACTGTTGGACATACGTAAATTATCTTTGGAGAGTATATTTGAATGTTGTTCAATTCTACTCGTTGACTATAGTATAATAATTGTTTGCATATATCGAGTACCAAATCCAAAATTTATACATATATTTTTCAATAAATTAGATCAAATTTTATCAATAATAAGTAAGTTTAAACACTGCAAAGTTTTGATAGCAGGCGATTTTAATATAGATATATTAAATACTAATAACATTTCCTTAAATTTTGAATGTCTACTTTTGAATTACAATTTCAAGTTTGCTCTAAAAGAGCCTACAAGACTACAAAGTAAATCATGCATAGATAATTTTGCACACGATTTCGGCAAGAAATGTAAGACTGAAATACTAGACTTTGGATTATCTGACCATACTGCCCAGCTTATAAAACTACCAGTACGTAAAATATTCATGCATAAATTTTGGCGTAGACCTGTTCAGGATTTTAGCTCAGAAAATATAGAAAAGTTTAAGTCGTGTCTGAGAAGCTTAACATTTTCAGAGATATATGAAACAAACAACGTTAATATTGCATATCAATTATTCTTAGAAAAGTTTAAGTTATTTTATGATTTGTGTTTTCCAATTAAATACGTAACAGTGAAGGTTAATCGGAAGTCAAAATGGATTACAAAAGGTCTAAAAATCTGTAGCAAAAAGAAAAGATTGTTATTATGGAAGTATAGAACAATGCCTAACGAAATTAATAGGAAAAAATATAAAACTTACACAAAGCTATTCAAAAAAATCATAAATTTAACAAAACGGGCTCAAAATACACATAAAATAAAAACGGCACAGAATAAATCAAAAAGTACATGGCAGATTATAAACAACCTAAAACCAAACGTGCCACAAAATGATATCACTACAATTAAGGTAAATAATCAAATTATTAATAAACCTTTAGCTATAGCCAATGCTTTTAATAATTTTTTTGTAGACAAAATTAAACCAACAGAAGACAGGAGTGATAACGTTTTATTATCTCATATAAACCCAAGATTGCGTTCTATGTTTATGGCACCTTGCTTACCTCATAATATATATACAATCATCAAGCAATTAAAAAATACAAGCAGCGTCGGTTATGATAGAATTGCAACGAAAATAATAAAAACGGTAAATGAACTGATATGCCACCATCTTTGTCATATTGTAAATCTTACCATACAATTTGGCATATTCCCTGAAGACCTAAAAATTACTATTATTAAGCCAATTTTCAAAAAAGAAAACAAAGAACTCATGGAGTTTTATCGACCTATAGCCTTGATATCAATATTTTCGAAAATTTTTGAAAAATACTATGCTAATGAAATCAGTTCATTTTTAGAAAGTAATAACATCATCTGCAACGAACAGAAAGGATTCCGTCGCAATAAGTCCATCAATATGGCTATCTATGAATTTTTGAATAATATTATGACTAATGTTGACCAAAATATTCCAATTTGCTCTATATTCTGTGACATGACCCAGGCTTTTGACTACGTAGAGCATAATATCTTAATTGAAAAGCTTGCCGCCTATGGGATCAGAGGGAATATCTTGCAGTTGTTGCAATCATATTTGAGTAACCGTCGTCAAATGACAGAGGTAACAAGAATAAACAGAAAAACAAAAACTTTAGTAGCCTACAGGTCGGATGAGCGCTATGTAAAATATGGAGTACCTCAAGGAAGTGTAATAGGACCTCTTTTATTTAACATATATATAAACGATTTACCTAGGGCAACTAATCAACCGATGACTTTGTTCGCTGATGATAGCACAGTTTCTATAAAATCGAATAATATTTTACTTTATGATAAGGACATTAATAATACACTGACATATATAATAGACTGGCTTAAGAAAAATAACCTTAGAATTAATTTAAATAAAACTAGTATAATGCACTTTAATCAACGTGACACACCTACATCAAATATCGACTTATCCTATAATAATATTCATATTGAAAATGTTGAAACAGCCAAATTCCTAGGCATAATAATTGATAAAAAATTAGACTGGAAAGCCCATATCACAGAGTTAACCAAAAAAATTAGTAGCCTAGCTTATGCCATGTATAAGCTTGCGTCGACCGTAAATATAGATGCTTTACTTATGGCATATTATGGCATGATTGAGTCTGTACTGACATATGGTATAATTTTCTGGGGAAACTCTACATATAAAGAAGTTGCGTTCAAGTCACAGAAAAGATGTATTAGAGCCATGTTTGGACTGCAAACTACGGACTCTTGTAGACCATTTTATACTAAATATAACATCTTAACGCTTCCATCATTATACATCCTAGAAGTGGCACTATTTGTCCGCAATAACTTACATCTATTCTCGACATTATCGGATAAGGTACATAGATCCCGACGCAAAGGAGATAAAATTATAGTCCCATTGGTAAAAAAATCATTATTAGTAAAAAGTATCATGTGCATGGCTCCAAAAATATATAATAAGATTCCTGAAATATATAAAACTGAAAATAGAAATACATTTCGTGCCAAAGTAAAAAAGTTGTTGATAGATAAATGTTATTATAGTGTGCAAGATTTTCTAAATGATAAATTATAAAATCTATCAACTATTATTCAATTTAATTTTAATTATAATTTTATTTAAGTTAGTTTTCCTATTGTATTGACATGATTATGATTTTGTAATTTATACTAGCTAATAAATTTCTCCAAATTTGACATATATGTATAAAATTCAGATTAGGTTATTAGAAATTATTAATAAATCTGACATCGTTATTCAATTATGTAATTCAATTAAAATTAAGTGCATGTACCTAATTAGATATTATTATTAAATTTGACATCGATTTTAAGTTAAGTAATTGACATTCTGTATATTAATTGACATTAGTACCTAATTGACATTCTCATTTATCTCGAAATTAATTTTGTAACTCATGAAAACAATATTTGCATGCTGACATATGTAAAACATGATGAACTTTACCTGTATTATTATAAGAACCAATATATATTCTCCAAATGTATATGCGCTCATGTTTAGCAAATAAAAAATCTGAATCTGAATCTGAATCTGAATCATGAAAAAATTATTAATTTTTTTTTCTGGGTGCAATGAAATTATTTAAAATAAAGTAATGTATAACATTTATATTTTTATTACGTTGCCGTGTGGCGTCAGATCGGCCGTTACGCCGTTCGTGGACTCCGTGTGGCGTCAGATTCGGCCGTTACGGTGTTTTCGAGAATGACTCCACGCCGTACCAATTTAATAGACGTTGTCACGTCAAAACACTACACGATAACTCTTCAAAGACCCTCGAAAAACATATTTAATTTTAACTGCGCGGTGTACTCGTATATAGACCTTACTTATTTTTTATACCGGAACAGAGCAATTTTATTTTAGTTTTGTACGGAACCATTGCTTTTTTTTTCTCTGGAGGGGAGAGACTGAGTATCCTTATAGATACTACCACAACCAGTTGCCACGATGGTTATGTTAAACTCCAGACCGATTGAGGCGACTCGACCAGGATGCCCTAACGATTAAAGTCAACTTTAGCCTTGGCCATAAGAGTTTGAAAGGACTGAGTGATCGTCATCACCCCTCAGGGCGAGAAAATATGGAACTAAACTGTACTTTACGTATACAATGCGTTTGCGCACGCAGCTCAGCCCAGACGCGACAGCCAACCAGGAGAGAAATTTTTGAAACAATAGAAAACCAATTCGCATTCGAAATCGTGGGATTCGTATACAAATTACCGAATTTACTATTTTTGACGTTCCGTTTCATGTTTGCGAATTGCATAGTTATTTAAAAAAGATTTATTTTTATTCTTGATGTCATTAAATTAAACTAAGCGATACTGTCTTCGTTTTATAAGTAAAATATATTTTATTTTATTATTTTTTGCAATGAAGCTACTATGAATAAAAAATATTAAAGAATAAAATTATTTTTGTTTGTCAAACGAAAAATGCGTGATTCGGAGCACGATGAACCATCACAGAGATCATCCTAGTTGAAATGGACTATAGTAGAATATCCAACGCTGAAGTGGCGTTGACAGTGATAAATTTACTCTGGTTAATCTAAAGCTTGTAAATCCTACTACTATTATAATAAAAAGGCGAAAGTTTGTAAGTATGGATGTATGGATGTTTGTTACTCTTTCACGTACAAACTACTAAATGGATTTGAATAAAACTTTACCACAATATAGCTTATACATCAGAATAACACATAGGCTACAATTTTTGAGGTTTCTATGAGGTCGTAAAAAAAACACATTTTTTGCGCTTACATTGCAAACGCTGACTGAATCCTACGTAGTTTATAGGAGCATACTGCAGTAGCTACCTATAGGCCTATGATTAGGGCTCTGCAGTGCTTAGTTACCGTATTTCTTACTTATTACTAGACTAGACGGGACGAACCTGAAGTCCACGCGAACGAAGTCGCGGGCAAAAGCTAGTAGGTACATAATAATAGGTAAATATTGTTTGAGTACATATATTTTAATTTTTTCTGCGTGAAACGGAATCTAATTAAGAATTTGTTTTTAATGACAACACTGAATTCGAGCTATTCGAAAATCTATAAAATTGTAAGCAGTAGAACATAATTTCGCGCACGATTTGTATTCGTTTTCGAATTCCAAATTCACGTCTAATGATTCAAAAATACGTCTCCAGCGCTGTATCAATATGATGCAAATTATAGCTGAGCCGTAGTCTTTTTACTGTGTTTTTTCTTTCTTTCAATGCAAACACTGCTAAATAATATTGTGAATTATTGTGTCTTATAAACGCAAAAAATATGTGGTCGCTTAAACGTCCACAAGACGCTTAAACTGAGTAATAACCGTGACAAAACATGAACCTGTTATCTTCGGACTTAGCTGCAAATAAAATTATCGTACATTCTCTTCTGTACGTACATTCCACACACGGAGTTTCTGCAGAACATTACCGAGTCCGCAGATAGCTTAAGCTCGCACTAAGTGCGACCTAAGTTCATCGCCAGACGTGACATGCCCTACGTGGGGGCTGACTAAACATCTCGGTACAATGTTAGTGCTCTGCGGAGACACGTAGAAATTTTATGTGCGAATGGCGAAGAAATTGCAGCAGATAAAAGTCGCTTCTAGTACAATGTAGCTTGTGTCTTTGTTTCATAATGACCTATGTCTCCGTGCCATATTTAATGTATATAATGCGCCATGTACGCTTACAAAATACAATCTACTAACATTACCGATCTTAGACTATAACTGTGACATACAATAAAGAACAAAAGACTTAGGTATTGTAGATAATAAAAAATGTCCCTTTCACCCTGAAGAAACTGCTACTAAAGTCGCGTACTTAAACTCAGATCTAACCCGTATATCAGAATGGGCGGAGAGAAATACACTGGTCTTGAATCCATCGAAATCAAAATTTTTAATTATAGACACTAAGCAACAAGTAAGACTGATTGAAGAGCAGAATCCAAAAGTGCGAATTATTGATCAAGATCTCGAAAAGGTGAAAGAAGCTGGAAATCTAGGAATTATTTTTGATGACAGGTTGCGTTTTGAAAAGCATCTCATTGAACTGGTTCGGAACTGCTTCTATCGTCCAAAGCAGGGATGCACAGAGCGCGGCCCGCGGGCCGCGTGCGGCCCGCCAGTCGAATACTGGTGGCCCGCCGACAGCAAAAATAATACTCTTGTACATTCGAAAATATTGAATTCTATTCCAGAATTACTCACACTGCTTTGCTCACATCCGTATGTGGGCAATCCCAGTCACTGAGCTACGACCTATTTACACTTCTGCAGTACACACAACTTAGTTTATAGTTTGCATTTATTTAGTTATTGTTAAGTTTTAGCTTAGTCTAATTTAAGTTTGTCCGTGTAACTATGTTTGTGTGTGATGAAGATAAATGTAAATAAAGAGTTTATCTATCTATCTATCTATCTATCTAATTAAACCAAAAAAAATATGTTCGAAAAGTTATTTGAATATCGCGCGCCGCTGTGTGTGCGTCACTCAGTAACAGCGGTCGGTAATGTTCGCGCCGATCTTGGCTAAATTCGTTTTCTTGAGGAAGCCGGGCGGCGGTGGGCAGCGGCGGGCGGCGCGACGACGGGCAAGCGAGATAGCAATAGTCCCGAATTCCCGATTGCTCGCGTAGATACACGAAGCTTCCAGATTCGATTTCGAGATTTCTCCAGACAGTTTTCGACTCTATACGCGCGGTATAAAAGCCACGCTAACCGCAGCGACCGACAATTCGGTTATAAATTGAGCGACTAGCCGAGTCGGTGTCTTATATTTTGATTCACATTCAACGTAGGTTTCCTGTTGCACTTGCAGTGTTAACCCGTGAAGTGCTGTGTATATGTAATTGTGTTGTGAAATCGTAAGTAAAACTCTGTTATTAATATAGAACAGAACAGCAACTTACAAGCATTAAATTGTTGTTTTGTTTTATTCGCTCGTTTTGTTTTTTGGTAATATAAAAAAGGATGGGTAATTTAAGTAGGTACTGTAATTGTTTTTAGGTGCTGTGTTAATCCTAGCCAGGATTAGAACGCAACATGGACAAGCCAGGGCCTAGTAAAAAACGTAAGGTTAAAGATGAAAATCGGCAGTTTCAAGAAATTTGGAGTGAGAAATACTTTTTTGTATGGTCGCATACAAAAAAGTATTTCAATACAAATATATACAAAGTCGTTTGTTTAATTTGCAAGAATTCTGTTGCGATTGCAAAGGAATATAATGTAAAAAGGCACTATGAAACGCAGCATCCTACTTTTACCAGGTTTACAGGCGAATTAAGAAAGCAAAAAATGTTGTCTTTAAAACGGGAGCTTATTGGTCAGCAAGCTATGTTTACAAAACCCATTCAAGATTCAGAAGCAGCTACAGAAGTAAGTTATGAAATTTCTAGAATGATAGCAAAGCGAAGTCGCCCCTTCAATGATGGGGATTTTGTAAAAGAATGCATAGAAATTGCCGCTAAGAAAATGTGTCCAGAAGCAGCAAAAAAATTTGAGAAAATTCAACTGAATCGCATGACTATCCAACGACGAATTATGTCTTTGTCAGGTGATATTGCGGAACAATTAACTGAAAAAACTAAGATAATTGAATTTTTTTCATTAGCACTCGACGAATCCACTGATATTACTTCCACAGCTCAACTTCTCATATTCATACGAGGTGTTAGTCAAGATTTTGAAGTCTTAGAAGAGTTATTAGGAATGTGTTCATTAAAAGGTCAAACCAAAGGAGTTGATATACTCAATGTACTTTTGGATGAGTGTTCAAAAACTGATTTGGACTTATCAAAATTATCGGGAGTTGCCACTGACGGTGCTCCTTCGATGATTGGTGTCAATTCCGGGCTAGTTACTTTGCTGAAAAAGCATCTGCAAGAAAAAAACATAAACGCTAAAGATCTCATGCAGTTTCACTGCATTATACACCAAGAAGCCCTCTGTTCTAAAAAAATTGAAATTCAAAATGTCATGAAATTGGTAGTTTCGACTGTAAATTTCATAAGATCGCGAGGACTCAATCACAGGCAATTCAAACAATTCCTTGATGATATCGAAAGCGAATATGGAGATTTACTGTATTATACAGAAGTAAGGTGGCTAAGTCGTGGATTGACCCTGGAACGATTTCTAAATTTAATAGAAGAAATTGGAATATTTCTGGCGGAAAAGCAACGGGATGTCCCGGAACTTAAAAATCCTGATTGGTTGTGTGATTTGGCCTTTTTAGTTGACATTACAAATCATTTGAATGTCTTGAGCACACGGCTTCAAGGCAAAAATCAACTAATATCCCAGCTCTACGCTCATGTATCATCCTTTCAATGTAAGCTGACACTTTTCAGATCGCAATTAAACTCTGGAAATTACAATCATTTTCCGAATTATAAGAAAATGGCTGAAAAATTCAACAAAACTGCGATTAATTTCAGTTATGTAGAAAAACTAGATATTCTGATTCAAGCTTTTCAAGACAGATTTTCGGAGTTTAAAAAAGTGAAACCTCTATTGGACATATTCAGCAATCCTTTCACGATTTCAGTTGAAAATGCGCCAGAATCAATGCAGTTAGAAATTATCGACATTCAAAACGACCAAGATTTACGCAACAAATTCAACGAAGGAGACTTGCTGAACTTTTACCGCTGCATTGATAAAAATACGTACAAAGAGTTGCGCATAAACGCTCTGAAATGTGCCAGCTTATTTGGTTCTACCTATATATGTGAACAAACCTTTTCAATACTAAATAATAATAAAACAAAAAATCGAAACCGCCTCGCAAATGAAAGTTTGGAAGCAGTTTTACGCGTTGCCACAAGTAAATTTGAGCCAAATATTAAAAAGATTGTAAGCACTATGCAGTGCCACGCTTCAAATTAATAAATTATTTTACAATTTTAATACATTATGATCAATTCTTTATTGTCTTTAATTACCTATACTTCTTGGCCCGTCATCAGTTCATGATTTGCCCGAGTGCCCCTAGTCTTAATAAGTCTGTGCATCCCTGGTCTAGATCATATTTCATATATATGGTTGCAGTTTTTGTGTTTTTTTTTTAATATAAGTGGGCATTTTATTGTTTTGTGTATTCAATTTATAAGTTACTTATATTTTTTTATACATATACTGTACCAGTGGAATGCTCCACTTTGTTCGGTGTTGAGATCCTTGGGACTCCCCCGATGGTCAGCAGTGGGATTTTATTTGATTGATTATATTTATTTTATTTGAAATAAAATACTAAGATGTTTTCAAACTATTGATAGTGCGCGATATGTATAAATAATCAATATTTTAAACTATAATTACAATCAGATTGGGAAAGTCATTAACTGCCGTACAATAAGGAACGTGCGATATTCAAAAGAATGTCCTAATCTCTGTCCAAAGCGATTAGCTTAAACTTTAGTGAGTTCATGCGTATATTACAGGAGAAGCTTCAATTTGTCTGACAGCCCTTGTTATAAAGTTAAAAGCACTTAAACGCTTTATAGAGCGGTTTATGACAAGACTAGGGGCGGCCTGCAGCGCCATCTTAAAATTGGCTCGTTTTATTTTGCATATTTATATCAGTCTTATAAACGCCTGATATCTAGCAATATACAATAAAAACAGTATTTTTGGCTAATTTACTATTTTGATACGGCCTCAGATATATTCAAAACATGGCCTGATTAAAAACGAAACAGTCCGATTAAAAGCATAATATAGCTCTTTGTTGTTCTTGTTTATGGCACACCAAAAACAAAAGCATAGACAAAAAAAAAACACAATAAATAAGAAATGTACAATAGGCAGCAATAGAAAGAATGTAAATGAGTGTGTTTTGGTTTCACTAAAATGATGATGAAGACAGTTGAACAACATAGTCAATTTCAAGAGGATATTTCGTATTGAACATCTCGTATCATTATTTATTTATAACTTTTTTGTACATCGACCATAGCGAAAAAAAAAATACAGATAATGAATCCTTAAAACTAACTGTACAAAGGGCGACCTTATCACTAAGAGTGATCTCTTCCAGGTAACCTTAGGATGGACAGGAATTTAAATCAATTATTTCGTGGGAAGATGGCGATGTATAACTTAATGACATGCTATAAATATAACAATTCATACTATAATACATATATACACTTACACACATACATACATATATATACAAACATACTTACATACATATACCAATAAAATACAAAATCATAGTGACAAATAATGTTTTTTAACAAGCCTTTTGAAAATGGGAAGGCTTTGTGCTTGTCTTATATTTAAAGGTAACGCATTCCACAATAAAACTGCTTGTACCGTGTAGGCCTTATTATAAAATTTGGTGAAGTGAGATGGTATGCTCAGCATTAAGTTCTCTGCCGACCTTAAGACGCGGGAATGGGTTTCATGGAGAAACTTAAAGCGATTTTTAAATAAAAAGGAGTGTCAGGATTAAACAAAATAGAATAGAGAAGGGATAGGATACGTGCATTCCGGCGAAGGCGAATGGGCAATTATTTTGGTTTATTTAAGTTTGGTTATGTTGAAATTAGGGTTGTAACGGAACTTCGCCTCCGCTTTCGTTACTACGCAAGTTTCGCAAGAAATCATATCTTCGCCTTCGCTTCCGCCTCCGCACAATTTTTGCGGAGTTGTAACGGAGGTTTATGAGCGCGAGCGACGCTCGCAGCGCCCAAATTGGTCACGAATCGTGCTGCCAAAAAAACTAGAGTAGAATCTAACCCAAACATGATGAATAAAGTACAAGCTTCCAGATATTTTCACCAACACAAAGCGTGCATTCGATTCTGGCCGATATATCATTGATACTAGAAATGATATGTTGGATTCCGCGCGACCAGAGCGGTCCGGCCAGGTGACCTTTTTTCTTTTTTTTTCTAAGGAAAATGCATTAAATTGCATTCCCCGGCTGTGGGGAGCCAAGGTTATGTGACGCTCTCCTCCCCAGAAGGGGGAGGCCTACCCACTAAAAACCTCAGGGATGGCCTTCCTCAAGTATATAGGAAGTCCCCGGGAACGCCAAGCTACTTCCGGGAACCCCCAGCCTCCGCTCCCCCGCCGATCTCCGCTACCGACGACCGGTCACGTGACCTACCAACTAAACTCAGCCTGAGCCGTGGCCATAAGGGCACTACGGCTTGTATGGAAGTATGATTACAAGAGAACTTCACGTAAGGTAAGTTCGTAAAACAGTAAATAGGTAAATATTATAAATAAGCTTTCATGTCTTAGACACTATGTGTCAGGTATGTTCATATTAAATGCGTGTGTGTTTCTGTGTTTTGTGTGTGTGTAATATTTTACTGAATCTGTATAGTACTTAAAATAACAACCCCTATAAGATTTAAATCGTTTCTAATTGAGCTCCGTTGTAGCTAGCCAGTATGCTCAGACTCCACCCCCCATAAAATAAGGCGGCAGCCCTCAGTTCTGAGCTTACGCCATCATTATAAGTTTTAAGCAGATTTTACAATGTTTGTCTAATAAATTGGTGACGGAATGGGCTCCGGGCAATTCCAATAATTTGCGGCCATTTGCGGCCGCCCCCCACCCTACGTCTTCGCTGAGTGTGATAATGTAGCTTTAAGTAAGATAAGGTTCCCCAGGAAATCTATTTGGGTATCGAGTAGAATTCCCGCTGTTGCCGTGTCCCGCTATTCCCGCTATTCCCGCTGTTGCATTGTAGTACAGTTGGCAGTTAGCTTTGACCTTGACGTAGATTGGGAAAGTCGGGAAATTAAATCAAAATAATATTCATTCATTACAGGCACCTATTGGCACCTATTGGCAGGCACAAGTGCGATCGGACTCGCGCAACGAGGGTTCCGTACAAATCTGTCGATATGTAAATTATTCGTTCATTACTAGAATTGAGTCTCAAAGAGTTTCCTGTTTTTCCTAATTATATATATAAATATGTAATAATAGTAATAAGTTAGGCAAAAAAGTACAACTACATTCACCAAAAAAATATATTTTTGTGAAATAACTACAAGTTTACGGTTTTCGGCGTTTTTCTTTTACATAACATTGCTTCTTGTCAAATTTCATGATTCTAGGTCAACGGAAAGTACCCTATAGGTTTTGATTCCCTAGCAAATGTTAAAATCCTTACTAATATTATAAATCGAAAAGTGAGTTTGTTTGTTTGTTTGTTTGTTTGTTCCGATTTCACGCCGTAACTGAACCGATTGCTGTGAAATTTTACAGACGTAAAGATAAAAGTCCGGATTAAATAATAGGCTACTTTTTACTATTGATCTCGTAAAAATAGACAGATCCCACGGGATGCGCAATATAGCCTTCGCTAAAAACTACTGCACAGATTTTCATGCAGTTTTCATCAATAGATAGAGTGATTCTTGAGCAAGGTTTTGCGGTATTTTTTATCCCCACGCCCCACGGGAAGCGCAATAAAACCTTCGCGCCATAAACCGACTTCCGCGCATATGTAGTCGTGGGCAAAAGCTATGACCCTTAACCCTCTATAGACCCAATCCCGAAATCCACGCGGGCGAAACCGCGGGCAGAAAGCTAGTATGCAATATAAATGGAACATAAGCGGCCATATATTTTTATGGCGTTGATTTAGAAATTTGATATTTCACTGCTTTCAGAGATAGGAGATCTGAGTATGTGATATTAATTTCAGCTTGATATCTCGACGCGTTTCTGAGAAAAAGAGTCTTGACAGACGGACGGACGGACGGACAACAAAGTGATCCTAACAAAGGTTCCGTTTATACCTTTTGAGGCACGGAACCCTAAAAAAATTAAGTACAATGAAACATGCCTTAATGAATACAGTGCCTGGTTTCGTACACTGTGATTATGTAGATAAATACTTGCTTTATATTTTTGAAAGTTCCCAATTTGTCAAAAGTAAACATTCCGAATAATTTAATTGTGAATTATTTTTTAATATTATATAAGTTTATTGACGGATGTTTAGGCTCGAAAAGTTATTACTTTAATTTTTCACATCAGTTCAGCCAATAGACGCCCACTGTTGGACATAGGCCTCCCCCAAGGATCTCCACGCAGATCGGTCCTGCGCTGCAAGCGTCCAGCGCGTTCCCGCGATCTTCATCAAATCGTCGGTCCACCTTGTGGGAGGCCTACCAACGTTGCGGTGTGCAGCATATGCCTGCCACTCCAGGACCTTTCCGCCCCAACGGCCGTCAGTCCTGCGAGCAATGTGCCGCGCCCATTGCCACTTAAGGTTCGCAATTCTTCGGGCTATGTCGGTGACCTGGTTCTTCTGCGGATTTCATCATTTCTGATTCGATCACGCAGAGAAACTCCGAGCATAGCATTTTTCACATATGTTATTATTTTTGTATTTTATGTTGTTAAATATAACTAATATTTTTTTATATATTTTTTTTTGTTTATTCTAACGCCAATTATATATAATATATACATGTATGCCTTTGACTGAACAATAAACATATATTCCATTCTATTACGTGTTACCTGACAACTATTTCATGTTGCCGTTCAGAGAATCCAATGAATTCATAACTTGGAACATACCAGCGTCCCTACTGCTATGCTTCAAAGGAGTTGGCAGTTTTCTAATTGTGATCTTTAATAGTATTAGTGTTCGAGCTCACCAACTGTTGGCACAAAAGGGACTCGAAACACCCAGTATTGAGCTGGCGAAACTCGCGAAGATAGTTTGGGATACTTCCCTACTTCAAAATGTCTTCAGATATTAAAGTAGTGGGGAGTTTGTCATGAATTAAAACTTATGTATTTATTATTTTACTTTATATCACCTTTTTAAGTTAAAGGGAAATCTAGTACATATATATGTACTAATAGCATTAAAAATAATGCTCTGCCCCATCCATCCCCATACCAAATCGCATCATAACTAGAGATCGGATAATCGGATGCATATTTACCTTAAGTTAGTTTAAGACAAAGTATGGAAACGGCTTTTTATTGTTTTGTTAAATAAAAATCCCGGGATTGTGGAATTGGATAGTCGGATGTTTATTTATTTATCTAATTTAGTTTTTGACAGAGTATCGAACTGTCTTTTTATTTCATTTCCTTAAATAAAAATCCCGGAATTTATAAATCGCACGGGGAACTGAAACTAAACTTCATGTAAATACGTATGCATAGTTGTATAAATGAACCCGGAGTCTCGGTCTTTTGAAAATAAATACCACGTGCTAATTTAGTAATTTTCAAACAATATCACTACGTTAAATTTGCAGTCCCGTATTTTCCCGGGATTTTTATTTAACAAAATGTATTTTAAAAAGCCGCTTCCATAATTCGTGAGCCAAAAATTAACTTTAGGTAAATATGCATCCGATTATCCGATCTCTAATCATAACCCGTCCAGCTGGTTTTATCAGTTTTCCCCGTGGTAACAACGTCCCTATGACCTCTAGGTCTCAAACTAACCCTACATCTAAATCGAAGTTAAAATAAACTTTATTAAAATATGACTGTATGGAAAGCTCTTTTCAATAGTCCATTTTTTTTCTACCACCCATTCGGGACGTATTTCTTAGCTGACAAGAAGAAAGGGCGCAAGAAAGTTATCATCAGCTTTGTCAAAGTAATAATAACATTTACAATAAATTATGTCGTTATCATACAACGTATACATATGTGTTTACAATTTATACGGCACTGTATAATTTATTTGTACAGTAGTTTTATCAATATAGATATAGTATAATAATGTATGTTAGCCTATTTATATATGTTTTTTCATTCTCTCCTTAAACCTTATTTTAGGTAAATTTAACAAGCTTTGAATGCCATATTTATTTTATACTAGCTGTGCCCACGACTTCGTCGGCGTGGAATCGTAATTATAGGTAGCAATTTGAATTATTCTTCAAATTGGTGTTCCTATACGATGTCTATGACTTTTTTTATGGAATAGAGTGTTATAAAAAGTTAGAGTATACAAATATAATTAGAAAGCTGCGAACTGCTAAGCTATCGGAAGTTACACGTGTTACTGTGAGTCAACCATAAAAGATAGACATATACTGTCGTGGGATTATTTTGATTTTGATTATTTTTTATATAATTTTAAGGAAAACATTTCAGTCATACATGATTTCTGTGTAGCTTTAACACGTATCCAAAAAAATAAGTTCACCTCCAAAAATTCAACTTGAAAAATGTCGTGCTTTCCATTCCCATTTTCAACTCTTTACAGACCTTTTTCAGTACTAAAGTATATGTCTTTACTATATTTGTTCCAATTTAATTAAAATCGGTTCCATGATTGTATTATGGAAGCACGGCAGACATACAGTCACTTTCGCATTTATAATTTTAACAAAGATATATAGGTAGAGACTAGACGTCGCTTGCTTGCCGCGGGGTGCAAGCACCCCGCGGTGGGGTGGTCCATCCTGACTGTTTTTTGAAAGAAAGGTGGTCTGTCAAAATTGGTGTGAAAATGTCATGTTTTATGTCACAAAATTAAATAAAGTACAAAACTGTGTACGGTCGTAAATACACTAAGAATCTCACGGTGAGTGTGGTCGCGTGAGTGCCGCGAGGTGCGCGCACCTCGCGGTGGTGTGGTCTATCCCACTACTGAAAAAAAAAATTGGCGGTCGGTCGAAAATTGGTGAAAAATTGTCTTCATTTAAGTCAAAGCAAACTGAAAAAGCGTGTGCAGTTTTTAATACAGTAAGAATCTCACGGTGAGTGTGGTCGCGTGAGTGCCGCGAGGTGCGCGCACCTCGCGGTGGTGTGGTCTGTCCCACTACTGAAAAAAAAAATTGGCGGTCGGTCGAAAATTGGTGAAAAATTGTTCTCCATTTGTGTCAAAAGAAACTACGAAACCGTGTACGGTTGCAAAACACTAAGAAGCTCACGGTGAGTCTGGTCGCTTGAGTGCCGCGAGATGCGCGCACCTCGCGGTGGAGTGGTCTACCTACTACTGATAAAAAAAATGGTGGTCGGTAGAAAATTGGTAAAAAATTGTCTCCATTTGTGTCAAAAGAAACTATAAAACCGTGTACGGTTGCAAAAACACTAAGAAGCTCACTGTGAGTCTGGTCGCTTGAGTGCCGCGAGGTGCGCGCACCTCGCGGTGGTGTGGTCTATCCACTACTGAAAAAAAAAATGGCGGTCGATCGTAAATTAGTGAAAATTTGTCTCCATTTAAGTCAAAACAACTGAAATACCTTGTGCAGTTGAAAAATACACTAAGAAGCTTAAGGCGCTGGTGGTCACCGAGTGCCGCGAGGTGCGCGCACCTCGCGGTGGAGTGGTCTATCCGGTATTGTAAAATGAAAATTTGGCTATCGGTCTAAAACAGGTGAATAATTGTCACCATTTATGTCGCAGAAACTAAAAACTGTGTAACTTGTAAACACACTAAGAAGCTCACTGTAAGTGTGGTCGCGTGAGTGCCGCGAGGTGCGCGCACCTCGCGGTGGCGCGGCTCACTATTGCGTTTATCAAATAAAAATCTTTACAGTTTGCAATGCGGCACAAAAGCATATGGTTCGAGTAAGTAAAAAAAAAAAAAAAAAAGAAATTGTCATTTTACTATACCGCACATTGGTCCGTTCTACTCTTAAAATCCTTTTATTGATACCCATATAGCCAAAAATCGCAAAAAAAATGTCAGTCGCCATGTTGGATCGGCGGCCATATTGAAATTTTCGAAACGTCACTCACGGGTTGTGTTCTACTCTTCAAGACCTTTCATTTGATACCCATGAAGCCTGGGTTGGAAAACAAAAGCGGTCCGCCATTTTGAGAGCGGCGGCCATTTTGAATTTTTTTCAATGTCTCTATAGTGGCTGTATTAGACACCTAAAACCCTTTCATTTGATACCCATGAAGCCTGTTGGAAAACAAAACCGATCCGCCATTTTGAGAGCGGCGGCCATTTTTGATTTTTTTCAATGTCTCTAACGTGGCTGTATTTGACTTGCAAAACCCTTTCATTTGATACCCATATTGTAGGGATTACAATACAATAGATACTTGGCCGTTTTGGACCGGCGGCCATATTGGTTTTTTAACGTTGCCACCATTAGTGTCGATAGCGCTGAAAAAATCATTTCATTCGATACCCATATCACCGTATCGGGATATAAACCCGCAAGAAATAACAAAAAAAAATATTAACCATTACAAAATGGCCGCCAGCGCCGGCGCCATCTTGAAAATGTCAAATGTCAATATTTTCCGGTGTAGTAGATTAAACTCCACATCGGTCGAGCATAACTGCAGGTGCGCAACTGTCATCGGTTCGCGTCAAAAAATTCGCAAATTCGCCGAAACCCAAATCTGCCACAGCGCCCAGTGTTGCCATATATCTGGCCCAAAATGGTGGTAAAAATGATCAGCGAGGCCCGATCGACCCGGCCATGTGAAAAAAAATCGAAAAACACGCGATTTACGTTCTCCCCAAATCTGAGAAATTACCCCCTAAATCGGGGTAAATTACCCCACCGTTCGATGCGGCTCACCGAGCACTACAAAAGGTCACCGGGGTTGTCAGTCGAAAAACGCCGGCAACCGCGCGAAACCCGCGATTTAATTTTTTCGAAATTGCAACTTTTTACAAAATGCCCGCCGGCGGCCGCCATCTTGAAATGTCGGAGTTTCGGATTTTTCCCAATATCTGCACCGTATACGGGGTGGGATGACGTTTGTCCTGCGACTCCAGCTCACCCCGATCTGGGAGATCAATTCGGGTCAAGTCGGTCTGCGAAAAGTTTCCAACCTCCGTGGAGGCCAGTGTTGCCAGTGTAGAAAAATAAAAATACCAGAAAGTCATAGAGGCCCGCCGGCCTATAGGCCCATGGTATGGGAAAAATCCAAAAGTCGTTATTTCGATTTTCGCCTTTCGGGGCCCCTAGGGAAAAACTACTAAAAACGGTAGAGAAATTTTCTCCCACCTGGCAACACTGCTCGTCGAGCTCCACCCCCGCCCGGAACATTTTACCCCGGTCGGAGGCCGCCATCTGGTGAAAATCCGGTCCGAAAATCGCGTCAAAATTGGCGATCCAAGATGGCCGCCGGCGCCGCCGCCATGTTGTTTTTTGCCGCGCGCCGCAAATTTCTCAAAAGTCGAGGACAGTCCTGATCACACAAAAAAAAAAATCCCGGAAAAAACCAAACGCCGCGACAGTCGACGGTCGCAAACACGGTCGAAACGGGTTTTCAATCCAAGATGGCGGCGACGCCATTTTGTTTTTTTCCCAGTTTGACAGCGGCACTGCATGCCTGTCAGATATAGAAACCCCCCCCCCAAACGCCATTAAAACGGAGTCGATTTGGAAAAGTTGACATTTCGCGCCGGCCGCCATCTTGGATTTCAAAATCGGGCTTTATCGGGGTAGATTGGAAAAAAAATCTAAAAAATTCCACCCTAACATCAAAACACTCGAAACACCCTCTAAACACCCTAAAAACAACCCTGATCAGTCAGTGAGTCAGTGAGTGAGTCAGTCAGTGGTAATCGAGCTTTATATATAATAGACTAGACGTCGCTTGCTTGCCGCGGGGTGCAAGCACCCCGCGGTGGGGTGGTCCATCCTGACTGTTTTTTGAAAGAAAGGGTGGTCTGTCAAAATTGGTGTGAAAATGTCGTCTTTTTTGTCACAAAAATCAAATAAATTACAAAACTGTGTACGGTCGTAAATACACTAAGAAGCTCACGGTGTTTGTGGTCGCGTGAGTGCCGCGAGGTGCGCGCACCTCGCAGTGGTGTGGTCTATTCCACTACTGAAAAAAAATTTGGCCGTCGGGCAAAAATTGGTGAAAAATTGTCTCCATTTAAGTCAAAACAAACTGAAAAAGCGTTTGGAGTTGTAAATACACTAAGAAGCTCACGGCAATTGTAGTCGCGTGAGTGCCGCGAGGTGCGCGCACCTCGCGGTGGTGTGGTCTATCCCACTACTGAAAAAAAAAATTGTCGGTCGTTCGAAATTTGGTGAAAAATTGTCTGTCATGTCGCAAAAAACTAAAAAACTCTGTGCAGATGTAAACACACTAAGATGCTCACTGCAAGTGCGGTTGCGTTAGTGCCGCGAGGTGCGCGCACCTCGCGATGGTGTGGTCTGTCCCACTACTGAAATAAAATTTGGCCGTCGGTCAAAAATAAGTGAAAAATTGTCACCATTTATGTCGCAAGAAACTAAAAAACTGTGTGAGGTTGTAAATACACTAAGAACCTCACGTCGATTGTAGTCGCGTGAGTGCCGCGAGGTGCGCGCACCTCGCGGTGGTGTGGTCTATCCCACTATTGAAAAAAAAAATTGGCGGTCGGTTGAAAATTGCTTCAAAATTGTACCCATGTACCTATGTCATATGAAACTGAAAAACTGCGTGCGGTTGTAAGCACACTAAAAAGTTAACGACTCACTATTGTGATTTTCAAATAAAATCTTGTACAGTTGCAAAGCGGCACAAAAGCATATCGAGGTAAGTAAAAAAAAAAAAAAAATTATCATTTTACTATACCGCACATTTGGATCCGTTCTACTCGAAAAATCCTTTCATTTGATACCTATATAGTGAAAAGCGCAAAAAAATGTCAGTCGCCATGTTGGATCGGCGGCCATATTGAAATTTTCGAAACGTCACTTATGGCGTCGTGTTCTACTCGTCAAGGCCTTTCATTTGATACCCATGAAGCATGGGTTGGAAAATAAAGCGGTCCGCCATTTTGAGGGCGGCGGCCATTTTGAATTTTTTTCAATGTCTGTATCGTAGCTGTATTAGACACTTAAAACCCTTTCATTTGATACCCATATTGTAGGGATTACAATACTAATGATACTTGGCCGTTTTTTGAAAGAAAGGGTGGTCTGTCAAAATTAGTGTGAAAATGTCGTCTTTTTTGTCACAAAAATCAAATAAAGTACAAAACTGTGTACTGTCGTAAACACGCTAAGAAGCTCACGGTGTTCGTGGTCGCGTGATTGCCGCGAGGTGCGCGCACCTCGCGGTGAGGTGGTCTGCCCTGCCATGAAAAAAAAATTGGCAGTCGGTCAATAATAAAAAGTAAAAAATTGTCTCCAGTTATGTCGCAAAAAACTAAAAAACTCTGTGCAGATGTAAACACACTATAAAGCTCACTGCAAATGTGGTCGCGTGAGTGCCGCGAGGTGCGCGCACCTCGCGGTGGTGTGATCCGTTCCACCAATGAAAACAATATTGGTAGTCAGTCGAAAATTGGGGAAAAATTGCTCTTCACTTATGTCACATGAAACTATAAAACCGCGTACGGTTGCAAAAACACTAAGAAGCTCACGGTGTGCGTGGGCGCCTGAGTGCCGCGAGGTGCGCGCACCTCGCGGTGGTGTGGTCTATACCACTACTGAAAAAAAAAATTGGCGGTCGGTCGAAAATTGGTAAAAAATTGTCTCCATTTAAGTCAAAACAAACTGAAAAAGCGTGTGCAGTTTAAAATACACTAAGAAGCTCACGGTGAGTCTGGTCGCTTGAGTGCCGCGAGGTGCGCACACCTCGCGGTGGTGTGGTCTATCCCACTGCTGAAAAATAAAAATTGGCGGTCGGTTGAAAATTGGTGAAAAATTGTCTTCCTTTAAGTCAAAACAAACTGGAAAACCGCGTGCAATTGTAAACACACTGAAAAACTCGCGGCGCTGGTGGTCGCGTGAATGCCGCGAGGTGCACGCACCTCGCGGTGGCGCTGCTCGCTATTGCGTTTTTGAAATAAAATTTTGTACTCTTGCAAAGCGGCGCAAAAGCATATAGCATATAAGTAAAAAAAAAAAAAAGAAATTGTCATTTTACTATAAATCACATTTGGATCCGTTCTACTCTTAAAACCCTTCCATTTGATACCCATATAGTGAAAAGCGCAAAAAAATATCAGTCGCCATGTTGGATCGGCGGCCATATTGAAATTTTCGAAACGTCACTCAAGGTGTTGTGTTCTACTCGTCAAAACCTTTTATTTGATACCCATGAAGCCTGGGTTGGAAAACAAAAGCGGTCCGCCATTTTGAGAGCGGCGGCCATATTGAAATTTTAGAAACGTCACTAAAGGCCTCGTGTTCTACTCGTCAAGACCTTTCATTTGATACCCATGAAGCATGGGTTGGAAAACAAAAGCGGTCCGCCATTTTGAGGGCGGCGGCCATTTTGAATTTTTTTTATTGTCTCTAACGCGGCTGTATTAGACTTGCAAAACCCTTTCATTCGATACCCATGTCACCGTATCGGGATTGAAAACCGCGAGAATAAAGCAAAAAGAGGATATTAACCATTACAAAATGGCCGCCAGCGCCACCGCCATCTTGAAAATGTCAAATGTCAATTTTTTCCAGTGTAGTAGAATAAACCGCTCACCGATTGGCGGTAAATGCAGGCGCGCAACTGTCATCGGTTCGCGTCAAAAAATTCGCAAATTCGCCGAAACCAAAATCTTCCATAGCGCCCAGTGTTGCCATATATCTAGCCCAAAATGGTGGTAGAAATGATCAGCGAGGCCCGACCCACCCGGCCATGTGAAAAAAAATCGAAAAACACGCGATTTACGTTCTCCCCAAAATCAGGGAAAATACCCCAAAATCGGGGTAAATTACCCCACCGATCAATTCTCCCCACCGAGCACTACAAAAGGTCACCCGGGGTTGTCAGTCGAAAAACGCCGGCAACCGCGCGAAAACCGCGATTTCATTTTTTCCAAATTACAACTTTTTTACAAAAATGGCGCCGGCGCGCCGCCATCTTGAAATGTCAGAGTTTCGGATTTTTCCCAATAAATCTGCACCGTATACGGGGTGGGATGACGTTTGTCCCGCGTCTCCAGCTCACCCCGATCTGGAGATCAATTCGGGTCAAATTCGGTCTGCGAAAAGTTTCCAACCTCCGTGGAGGCCAGTGTTGCCAGTGGGGAAAAATGAAAATACCAGAAGTCATAGAGGCCCCGCCGGCCTATAGGCACGTGGTGTTGAAAAATTCCAAAAGTCGTTACTTCGATTTCGCCTTTCTGGGCCCCTAGGGGGAAAACTACCAAAAACGGTAGAAATTTTCTCCACCTGGCAACACTGCTCGCGAGCTCCACCCCCGCCCGGAACATGTCACCCCGGTCGGAGGCCGCCATCTTGGCGAAAATCCGGTCCGAAAATCGCGTCAAAATTGACGATCCAAGATGGCCGCCGGCACCGCCGCCATGTTGTTTTTCGCCGCGCGCCGCAAATTTCTTAAAAGTCAAGGACAGTCCTGATCACACAAAAAAAGAAAATCCCGGAAAAAACCAAACGCCGCCACAGTCGACGGTCGCAAACACGGGTCGAAGCGGGTTTTTCAGTCCAAGATGGCGGCGGCGCCATTTTGTTTTTTCGCAGTTTGACAGCTGCACCGAATCCCCGCCACAGTAGTGAACACCCCCACCAAACGCCGTCAAAAACGGAGGCGATTTGGAAAAGTTGACATCTCGCGCCGGCCGCCATGTTGGTTTGGCAAAAATCCATTTATCCCATTCTATGAACTAAAAAATCTAAAAAATTCCACCCCAACATCAAAACACTCAAAACACCCTCTAAACACCCTAAAAACCCCCCTGATCAGTCAGTCAGTGAGTCAGTGAGTGGTAATCGAGCTTTATATATATAGGTAGATAGCTAGAAACTGTTATATTTTCTACGTCGCAGCTTTCTCCTAAATTAAGTGAAATGTGTTCGTTAGGCACGCGATTGGAATCCCCGATTCCGTATGATTCAGGAGGCACGTGACTATTTAAGGAATAATGGGACGTTGTTGGATCAAGATAATCAACGACCTGCAAAGCTCTCATTGGCTAATTACTTGTATTGATCAACGAACCATGCGCTATGAATACAAACACAATCAAGTACGAACACGACATTAAAACCAAACGCTTAAAAATACTTTAAAATTAACTTATATATTTTGTGGCATTGGATGGAAATCCACGAAAACCACGAAACTGACTCGCCGCACACGGTTGGCGCCAGTGGCGGCCACACGCTACAGATTGTCGCAGCTTGCTTCTTGTGACGCGCACCGGCCACTAAACGCGCACACAAAAAGCCGCCACACGCCACTAGCACGATTCTACGCCCCCCTGTCCCTTTCAGCAAACCTGTTAGAGTTACTGAAAGATCCGCTCGAAGAAGGCGGCGGCCGCAGATAGCCTGGCCTGAGACGCCGCCACGGGTCCCTGGCGGGCGCGACGCAGGCCGCGCCCGTGGAGGCGACCGGGAGGGACCTCACCCCCGGATGGCCGGAGGGTGACGTCGTAGGAGTTTAGAGGGAGGAGGTGGCAAGATCCTCCTCCCCGGCTCCCCTAGCGCACCCAGGGAAGCAAGGCCGGGGCCCGCAGATGCGACACTCGATCCTGAGGGCCCCCTACAACGCCTAAGGATGGCCATCGCTGAGGTTTTTAGTGGGTAGGCCTCCCCCTTCTGGGGAGGAGAGCCCCACATAACCGCCGGCACTCTGCAGCCGGGGTATGCAATTCAATGCATTTTCCTCAGCGGAACAAAAAAAAAAAGAGTCGACGGTAACGCACGCACGTAGTCTGTGGTTCAATATGGATATAGAATTATTTATATCAGAGATACAATCAGAGTCCATTAAGATACTGCATGCCTGGGTTAAAAAAAGAAGCAAAAGTAGCTGTCGCGCGCTTCAGCTACTTTTGTAGCTGCGTCTTGTGGCGGCGTTTGTGGCTGTGGCTCGTGGCTCGTGCGCGGCGACACTTAAATTAATTAGGCTGCTTTTAACCAAACATTGTACATTTTAGTTTACACCAGCATGGAATACAAATCCAAATTTTTTAAAATCATGTTATCTTCGTCTTTATCTTGTCAATTGCCTGCAGCAATTTGCGCAGTATAATGTCGTATTCATTTTTACAAGCTTTTATTTACTGTCACCATTGTTTGTCTATTAGTCTGTAATTAAATTTTGCAAGTTAAATTTCATTGCCATCCGATTTGTATATATATATACTAGACGTCGCTTGCTTGCCGCGGGGTGCAAGCACCCCGCGGTGGGGTGGTCCATCCTGACTGTTTTTTGAAAGAAAGGGTGGTCTGTCAAAGTTGGTGTGAAAATGTCGTCTTTTTTGTCACAAAAATCAAATAAAGTACAAAACTGTATACGGTCGTAAATACACTAAGGAGCTTACGTAAGTGTGGGCTCACAGTGAGCGTGGTCGCCTGAGTGCCGCGAGGTGCGCGCACCTTCGCGGTGGTGTGGTCTAACACACTACTAAAATAAAAAATTTGCGGTCGGTCAAAAAATTGATGAAAAATTGTCTCCATTTAAGTCAAAAAAATTGAAAAAGCGTGTGCAGTTTAAAATACACTAAGAAGCTCACGTCGATTGTAGTCGCGTGAGTGCCGCGAGGTGCACGCACCTCGCGGTGGAGTGGTCTAACCCACTACTGAAAAAAAAAATGGCGGTCGGTCGAAAATTGGTAAGAAATTGTCTCCATTTGTGTCAGAAGAAAATATAAAAATTGTGTACGGTCGTAAATACACTAAGAAGCTCACGGTGAGCGTGGTCGCCTGAGTGCCACGAGGTGCGCGCACCTGGCGGCACTCAGGCGGCAACTCAGGCAAAATTGGTAAGAAATGGTCTCCATTTGTGTCAGAAGAAAATAAAACAGTTTTGTGCGGTTGTAAGTACACTAAGAAGCTCACGGTCAGTGTGGTCGCCTGAGTGCCGCGAGGTGCGCGCACCTCGCGTGGTGTGGTCTATCCCGCTACTAAAAAAAAAATTGGCGGTCGGTCCAAAATTGGTGAAAATATGTCTCCATTTAAGTCAAAACAAACTGAAACACAGCGTGCAGTTGTAAACACACTGAAAAACTCATGGCGCTGGTGGTCGCGTGAGTGCCGCGAGGTGCACGCACCTCGCGGTGGCGTTGCTCACAATGCGTTTTTTCAAATAAAAATCTTGTATAGTTGCAAAGCGGCACAAAAGCATATCGAGGTAAGTAAAAAAAAAAAAAGAATTTGTCATTTTACTATAAATCACATTTGGACCCGTTCTACTCTTAAAATCCTTTCATTTGATACCCATATAGTGAAAAGGGCAAAAAATGTCAGTCGCCATGTTGGATCGGTGGCCATATTGAAATTTTAGAAACGTCACTAAAGGCGTCGTGTTCTACTCGTCAAGACCTTTCATTTGATACCCATGAAGCATGGGTTGGAAAACAAAAGCGGTCCGCCATTTTGAGAGCGGCGGCCATTTTGATTTTTTTTTCAATGTCTCTATCGTGGCTGTATTAGACACTTAAAACCCTTTCATTTGATACCCATGAAGCATTCATTTGATACCCGGTCGAAAATTGGTGAAAAATTGTCTCCACTTAAGTCAAAACAAACTAAAAAACTGTGTGCAGTTGTAAACACACTAAGAAGCTCACGTCGATTGAAGTCGCGTGAGTGCCGCGAGGTGCACGCACCTCGCGGTGGCGCTGCTCGCTGTTGCGTTTTTCAAATAAAATCTTGTACAGTTGCAAAGCGGCACAAAAGCATATCGAAGTAAGTAAAAAAAAAAATAAATTGTAATTTTACTATACCGCCACATTTGGATCCGTTCTACTCGAAAAATCCTTTCATTTGATACCCATATAGTGAAAATCGCAAAAAAATGTCAGTCGCCATGTTGGATGGCGGCCATATTGAAATTTTCAAACCTTACTTAAGTCGTCGTGTTTTACTCGTCAAGGCCTTTCATTTGATACCCATGAAGCATGGGTTGGAAAACAAACGCGGTCCGCCATTTTGAGAGCGGCCGGCCATTTTGATTTTTTTTTATTGTCTCAATCAATGTCAATTGGGGAAAACTTGTCTTCACTTATTTCACATGAAACTACAAAACCG
>JAYEAL010000178.1:0-164659 GCA_036419045.1 Scirpophaga incertulas | reverse complement strand
TGGTGTGTAGTTCCAAAATGTACAAATACGTCGTTAAAACTCCGGAAAAACTATTTGTAAGTGTTCCAAAGAATATCGAAGTACGCCGAAAGTGGTTGCAACTTTCTCGGAGGGATCATAATGACATAGCGAATAGTACAATATTTTCTTTTGTGAAGACCATTTCGATGTAAGTAAACATAATATTTATATTTTGTAATAATTAATTACATTCAGAATGTTAATATTTTCGTTATTGATTTGAGGTTATAATACTTCTAATGTTTTTAACAGAATGTCTCTTGCAACTCACTTCGAATATTTCCGCTGTTTTTCATAATATTTGTTAAAATTTGTAGCTACAGAGTCCTATGATTTCAATAAGCAGTACACTAAAAGATCCCGACTAAAACTTGTTTGTTCGTTACAGATGGAAAATGACATGGCAAATTACTATCAGTACAAAATGGGTTTCAATCAGAAAATAATTTTAAATAATAAAGTTCTGCCTTCTAAATTTCATTGCCAGCCAGATCGCATTAAAAGAATGTGTGATGCTGGTACTTCCCGATCTGCATTTGTCAAACGGCAAAGAATGACGACGTAACGTGAACAAATTATCGTTTATGTTCACGGAATTGTGCCAAACAAACTTAATTATTTGTTGAGGAGGTTGAATGTTGAATAAAACACTTGTACTGTTCCACTAATTTTAATTATTGTCGACCTGACCGGTTTCGCTTTATAGCATTTTCAAAGGTTAAAGCAAACACAGCTGTTCGTGTTTACGCTTCTATCTAAAATTTTAGATAGAAGCGTAAACACGAACAGCTGTGTTTGCTTTAACCTTTGAAAATGCTATAAAGCGAAACCGGTCAGGTCGACAATAATTAAAATTAGTGGAACAGTACAAGTGTTTTATTCAACATGTATAATAAGTTCCACCAAGAGCCAACAATCAACTCAATACAGAATATGAGGAGGTTGAAATTTTGTCTTTGGTAGGTTGTGAAAAAGAAAATGTGTTTGGCATTAAGATTTTGATTGTTGTATTGGAAAATGTAGTGCAAGGGTTTTTGTAATGTTTTAAATTGTTTTTATCTTATATTTAAATAGAGATATATAGGGCCCGATTCTGGCGTGCCAACTTATCTCTAAACCTAACTAAAATTAGACATAGAACTGTCAAATTCAATTTGGTATTCTGCAGTGACAGTCTATTTCTAAATTTAAAATTGACGTCGCTAAGTTACTCAATTTAGATTTAGGCGCTGATTTGGTATTCTGAAACGCATTCTAAATGTCAAATTTTCTCTAAAATTGGAAATGTCACGCTAAATTTAGGAAGGATCTACGGAGGTCATCGCTAATTTAAGCGGGTACTTTGGTGAGCGCATCTGATAAAACTTTTCGATATTTTGAATTTTTTTTGCAAAAATGGATGACGAAATTGTTGTACTAGCTCTTTTGGAATCTTTAGAAAGGTAAATATAAGGTACATTCGTACTTACAATCTATAGAAATAAATAAAATCGAAGTTTTTGTAATGTTAAAATAATAGGTTATAATAACTTTAATGCTACGAATAAGTTATATGTATATCGGGTAGCAATAACAAAGGCCCAAAAAATTAAAAATGCTTGTCTCCGAAAACCGATTTCCTAAGTAGATAACTAAATAAATAAGGTCTAATCTTGAATAAAAATCGTCCAAAATATTCAAGATAAATTTCGCTAATCGACAATAAATTTCGCTAATCGAATTCGACGGCCTCCGTCGCCGAGGTGGTATGAACGCCGCGTGCTAACTTGGAGGTGTCGGGTTCGATTCCCGGTGAGGGCAGATGTTTGTGTGATGAACACGAATATTTGTGACTTAGTGGTGGTTGTTGTCTATTAAAAATATTTATCTATGTAAAATATATGTATATCTAACCGATACCCTAGATCCCATGACACAAACCTTACAGAGCTTACTTTGGGCCAGGCTAATTGGTGTGAGTGTCTGACATATTTATTTATTTATAATAAATAATAACCTAGTACAAAAAAAATCGTGGTGGCTGTGCCGGGGCACACGGCCGTTGGTTTTAACGTGAAACGTCTATGTTAGGGAATCGCTTTTAAAGTTAAATATTGAAATAAAAACAAGATTGACGGTGTTTTAAGTATTAATAAAAAATCAATGTCACAACAGCGAGCTGACTATATAAGTGAAATATTCCACCATATTTTTCGGCAGCGGCTTTGCGACGTTCCCGAAACCATCTCGCTCGCTCGGCGCCGGACATTGGGGTACCTGTGTGTGGCCCATAGCCCCTCTTTCTAATGATAGCCGTGATTTATATTTCTGGCTGGCTCTTGCACGAGCTGAGGCCGACATAGCAAATGTTATATATTTACGATCACTTTTTGGTTATTTTAAATATAAATACTGTCCAAATTACACTAATTTTTGGATAAATCAATCAGTTTTAAATAAACTTAACAAACACACGAAAGAATCACCGCGCTATAAAGTCGGAGTCACGAGTAACACTGAATAGAAACAAGCGAGAGCGCCGGTTTCGCAAAGTTAACGCGGTATCCCTCCCCCGCCGCCCGCTCGACCCCTACACGAATTCAATGTCAAAACAGCGAGCTGACTATATAAGTGAAATATTCACACCACATTTTTGTTTCTAAGACTAATAGTTTTTTAATTATTAAGGTACGATGATATAGACCTTTTCGTTACGGTCCACTTTTTACCTGGTACCCGTATGTTTCGGCGCGATTTTAAAGACGTTTCACGTCAAAATTACAGAATAAATGATGACAAAATAATCACTACTCAGCTACTCAGGGATAATTCCAACCCATTTCATTTGCCGGAACCTAAATTGGCCTTTTTCTTGCAGTGGGTTCCATAATTATTAATAATCTCAAATCAATAAAAATTATAGTGAAGTGAAAATTAAAGAATTAAAAACTAATTATAACTAATAACAGTTTAACCTGTTTAACCTTAGGAATTAAATTAAAAATAGAGAGCCAAGGTTAGGTAAACAAAAAAACATTGATGTTGATGCCACAGATTAGAGTGGTTTTTGTTGATGCTCTTCATTCGTCGTTGTAAAGACAGGCAAAGGTTACTACTATTCTATCCACGGAACATAAAAAACAGAATTCTATCTGTCATCCCATTTGGACCTCTTTCACCGCTTAACATTAGGCGGGAAGAGGTCATCTGCCGATCTTCGCATAAAAAAAGATCTCGATAATACGGACAGACAGTCATAAGGAAATAGGAGCGTACCTGTGTTAAATATGTAATTGGGCTAGACCCGTTTATTTAACAAGATAAATAAATAAATAAGGGTACAGGCTCGGACTCATCAACCTAAAACTGTCAAATTCCACAACAAAAATTTCCACCCTATGTCCAAAGTCTCCGAGTTCAATATCAATTGTAATATTTTGACAGATTTGTATAGGTTGATGAGTCCGAGACTGTACAAGCTACCTTTGGTGAGTTAAGCGGTGAAAGAGACCCAAACGGGATGATAGAATATTATAATATATAATATACTAGCTTTCCGACCGCGGCTTCGCCCGCGTTTATTCGATTTTCCCACAGGAAAGAGATGTCTCCCTCAGTAAAACATCACAATTTCGTTTCCCGTGTCTTAAACCTCCCCATACCAAATTACACATAAATGATTCGGCTGTTGCTATCGCGTTTTCCCACGGGAAAGAGGTATTTTACCGCGTTAAAACGTATTCTATGTCCATTTCCGGGGTCCGAACTATATTCGTTCCAAATTTCATCAAAATCGGTTCAGTAGTTTTGGCGTGAAAGACGGACAGACAGACAGCCATCAGACAGACAGAGAGACAGAGTTACTTTCGCATTTATAATATTAGTATGGATAAAAAAATATATTTTGAAACCCCCTTCTAAAGTGGAAACACCAAGGAGCTATTAATTATAACAAGGAGCTATACATTTCCAAATAAAAATTATGATAACTTTATACTGTTTTAAGTAATTAATTATATAATAAAACATTAATAAATAATTAATAAAGGCACTAAAGTAAGTCAAAATGGTCAAAACCACCCTAAAAACATATTTATAACAGTTTTATAGAAACCGGTAAATTCCCGTAAAATGATTCTATATAATCTGTGAATTCAATTTAGATGCCTGTTTATAGCTGTCAACTGTGTTTTAAATTTAGTTAGCACGTAATTTCAGAATACCAAATTCTCTAAAACTAAATTAAAATTCGTTCTCTAATTTTAAGTTTAGGTTTAGACAGTGTACCGTCAGAATCGCTCCCATAGAAGAACAAAATGTGTATGTAAATTTCATCCCCGACAACATTATTTATAACCTATATAAGTTCTTGTGGAAGTTCATCATTATTTCACTTTCTTATGATATAATTTAAGTTACCAGTAAAGTGTAATAATACTTACTTTGCTGTTTTTACATTTTTTTAGCTCCGAAACATAAATGTCAGAATTATTTTTGAAAAATAATCCGACCATGATTGCGTCGATTTGCGGCAGGTTTCTGCTGTCTGCTTTTACAAAATCGTTGTCCATGGTTGAAAGTACTTGTAAAATAGTGCAAATAAACAAAAAAAAAAACAATGAATAGTAAAGAAAATCTTAATATAACGGAGATAATCTACCACAACTAGGCGCAACACAGTAGGCAAACGAAGTTTACAAGCAAGTGACGTCATGATAAACTCGACCAATCAGAAGCGTTTTGTGTCACATGACAAACGTTTAAAAAATGCAATTTTTATTATACGGATTTTAAAATAAATTAATCATTATTTTCAATTTACGTTAAGAAATAATCATTTTTCAACTCTTAATTTATACTGTTAACAGTAATTGACACTTTATTTTTCGCATTGTCAAAAAGCCTATTATTATCTGCTTCGCATAACTTATTTATTGTAATCTAATTGATGAACACAAGGAGCATAGTGAGAACAACCAAAGGATCCTGACAATGAGTAAATGTGATTATCCTTACCTTATCACGACTTCCTAGACAGGGCCATTGATCAGAGGGGAGCGGAGGCTGGGGGTTCCCGGAAGTGGCCTTTGTGTTCCCGGGGGCTCCCTACATGCCTGAGGAAGGCCATCCCTGAGGTTTTTAGTGGGTAGGCCTCCCCCTTCTGGGGAGGAGAGCCCCACATAACCCCGGCTCGCCACAGCCGGGGTATGCAATTTGATGCATTTTCCTCAGGGGAACAAAAAAAAAAAAAAAAAAAAAAAAAAAGGGCCATTGATCAAGCACTCCTCGGTTACCACTAGCAGAGGAGGCCATTCATTACTCCAAAACCTGTACAGAAATTAATACACTGATTCTTCTTGAATCACTAAGTATGTAACATATTAGTCACCTATTGGAGTTGTTCCTAAGGTGGTAGTGAGTATAGTTATATCTATTCTTATTTACTGCTGTATTATATAATTCTGGGACTGTCCTAATTCTGGTGGGGCTCGCCACACTGGGACAACATTTACTTAGCCAAACACTTATGGTACAGTCTTCACCAAGACCATTCTACTCTACTTCCAGATGGTGGGGCACGCCAACCACTGGAACTGTCCTAATTCAGGTGGGACTCGCCACACTGGGACATTTAGCTCGCCAAATACTTATGACACAGTCTTCACCAAGACCGTTCAACTCTACTTTTATTATTATAGGCCCTTATTGCCATGAGCAAAGCTGTACCTACATACCATTCTCGTACGCCGAGAATCAGCCCAAGGGGGCTGTATCTAAAGTAACCATTTTAACACCTCGTTGTATAACTTTATGTATGTAATTTTGTTACTAAATTTAATGCCAATTACTCTAAATACTTAGCTTGTGTTCATGAAAGGGATACTGGAATACTCGGGCCGCTAACGCTGGTCTCAACTTTGTTCTCAGAGAATTAACACATTCAATGCCGAGGACACGCTTGGCGTGTTCAAGTTTATTGAAGTCTGTATGCCAAGAACACGCCAGGCGGGTTTTTGATGTTTTGGTAATATGTCTTTAACGAGGCCAGATATTTTGCTCAAATTATTACTGCATAGTTTTTGAAGGATCTGCTATGGTTAAATGAAGCGGCAACCGTAAAAACCAAGTCTGATTTTTTTTTTAAATAAAGGTTTTTCAGTGCCAAGAACACGCTACGCGTGTTCACTTATTGGAGCTACCATTAGGCTCTCAAACTTTTTATTAGATTGACCCCTTTGCTATTTTTAAGTTCAAAACTTCTGTAGCACCTCTGCTTCGCCATACAGAGCTGCAGTTGGGTATAGGGCTGTAAATAGACCTACTTTTAGGACGCCTCTGTTCACTCTGTCTTAGGAGATAAGATGCGTTTACAGGTTATTACGCAGTAATTGATAAATGACTGACATTGAACTAAGTAGACCGTCTTGAGCTTTTTCTATCTGTTGGCTGCCTAAGGTTTTTCGTTACGTGTATTACGTTTCATAAACTACCATCACATATTTGCATGATGTGCATAAAGGTTTTTTTATACATAACTACGGAGTATCTGAAGAAGACCACTAAGGGCGCAGTTACTTTTATGCTGATTTTGAAATGAACATAAACTTTATTGTGCACCATTTAAAATAAAATAAAAAATAGAGATTATGTATTTATAAAGTGTTTTTTTTAACTGGGACAGTATGGGGAAATTCTAAACCATTAAAGATATAAGGAAAAGGTCTTAGAAACCATTTCATATTTTTTTGTGAAAATAAATTAGACATAGTAACTTTTTTGGTCAAGCGTGAGTTGTTCTTGGAAATTAGTCATTTTAATGATTTTTTTTATGCGGATCCGGTTTTAATTCTACACTACAAAAATATTTTTTTAATATTTTTGTATAATTTAACGTACTGGAGATTAAACATAAATAAAAATTTTGAATTTGGAACGCTTTTTGTACGTGTAGGAATCAGCCGTGAAACCGTAGTATGGTAACTTTGAGCTAACAATTTGTATGGGAAACTTTTTATTAAATATGACTAACTTCTGCTGCTCAGATTTTTTTCTTCTGATAGAATAAAATATTCCTAACATGAAATTGAGTCGATCCGCATCGAAAAAAATCCTCAAAACGACTAATTTCCAAGGACAGCTCACACTCGACCAAAAAAAATACTATGTCAAATTTATTTTTAGAAAAAAAGATGAAATGAGACCTTTTCCTTATATCTTCAATAGCTTAGGTTTTCCCCATACCGTCCTAGTTAAAAGAACTCTGTATAATTTACTTAGACCGCCCCATACAAGTAAAGCACTCCCACTGATTCTTGCTTGATTCTTACTTTCAAGATTTGTCGGTTTTATAGGAGGGGAATAGTCTGTTTCGTCTTCGTCATTTGTAACTTCAGTTTGCGGTACAAATTTAACTTGTTCTGTGAAAAAGAGATTCTTCCGTAGAAAAGGGTAAAGGAAAAAGAGGTAATTAGTGAAAATGCTTCAAAATTAATTTATATCATACATAGGTAAGAGGAACCTACGATAATAAGTGCTTCAAAATATTTAACAAATTTTAGAATCAATTTATGACAGTTAGAAAGATCTTTTAGCCTATATCATGAATCTATATAAATCATCCAGATTCATGGTCATTATACATTAAAGTACATGCATAATTGAAATTAATAATTGGAAACGTCATTAATTATTATTGCATGAGGATTGCAGTAAAAAAAGTTTGAGAACAACATGTTTCACTATAATGCATATACTTACCATAAAATCTGTTTTTCGCCATTATTTTAAGTATAAAACTGAAAATACTGTCACTAACACCTTTATTCTCGCACAACACAAGAAATACTAACTGGCAAACGTTTGCAAAAAAAGATATAGCCGTTTTATGTATTTTACCTATAAACAGTGCCGTGGACACGCGAGGCGTGTTCACTATTTTTCAAAGTTGCAGTGCCGTGAACACGCCTAGCGTGTTCACAGTATTATATCGCGGCATCTCGATAGACTTTAAGAAAATCGTGGTGGCAGTGAATGAGTTAATAGTTGCCTTAACGGCTCAGTACGTGATGCCATATTAGGAATAAAATCTCTTAAGTAGTTAAGCATTCCCAATATAGATTGTAATTCTTTTACATTTTTGGGGCTTTTTAATTTTCTAATGGCTAAAACTCTGTCTGGATCTGGAGACATACCTTCTTGAGAAAAAATATGTCCCAAATATTTTATTTGACTTTGTTTATACTGTAGTTTATTTACGAACTTTTGTTCCAGCTTATATCCGGGGTACTGTAAGTATGATGTATCGGCCGGGCATGATATCAGTCTCGAGTCGCAGTCTCGAGGTGTTGGTGGACTGCGCTTAGATTGGCGTGAAGTCCCCTGATGTTGCATAAGTCCACATCCGTGGAAAGGGGAGCCACTGAGAAACGTTTTCTCTTTTTATTCCTGCTCCTCATTTTTAATGGGGGGTTTTAATAGGTTTGAAGAGGATTCGCTGTGCTGATGGTTAAAAGAGCAGTTTTGCGATGCGAACCGACCAAAGATCGGCATAGGTTGTGCAGTTTGTCGGCGCAGCGTACGGAAGGGCCCGCAGTCCCCCCCTCCTGCGACAGCCGAGTTCCACTCCGGTCTCCTCCTCCGGCACGACTGCTGCAACAGGAATTTTTCGCGGGTTGGCAGTTCAGTCTCTAAGGGCGGAGATTAAGTGATCCCTGGGTGCACTAACCCGCGGACGGCCAGCGACCAGCCGTTTCACTGAGTCTCCCTGACCGCTGCGCCCATACTCTGCGCCTACACCGATCAGTGGCCGTATTATGTGCGTCACCTCCCTCCCCCATCAGCACAACGAATCCTTAAGAGCGCTGGGTACCTTACTCACCGCAGGAACACAAATCCGCAAGAGAGCGGTATTATTTGGCCGGGCTGCTCCTAATCTGAGCGGAATGAATTCCACTGTACCCTACCTCTCATAAAATGAAATGAAATACCTCTCATAGAATTGAATTTACATGTTTTGGATTTACATGTTGAATAGTAAAGTTTCACAAATATGCACGCTAAATAAAAGTTTGAAATAGGTACATAGATCCAAATATACCATTGGACAATTTTAGAAATGTGAACTATAGAATTAATTAACAAAATTAACATATTTATTGCTAGCTTCAAAAAAAAAACTTTTAGCCATCTTCTGGAGTCTTTTATAATTGGTTGTTATGGTTGTCGGACACTAACGATTGGCTAATTTAATAAAAAGTAAAGTGAAGTGATTCAGAGTTAAAGTCAATCTGATAGTAAACGGACACCGTAGTATATTAACCGTATGTAGTATCTCTAAGTAGTTTGCCGCATTACCGACAATTAAAAACCTATTTATTCTCTTCTCTCTCAAAAATCTTTATATTGTATTTTACGGGAAAATCTAGGGCAAGGAGATCATCATGCCCCAATCGGACAGTATGCGACTGGAAATTCCTCTGAACCTACACTGTCCGTTACGACTTTGGCTCCACTGTTTGATCGTTCTGTGTTTAATCATTCGTGTGTTTTCTGAACGCGCCTTAAAATGCGCGGCGCAATGGGTTTTATTTTATAGATAGAAGATTTGGCAGTATGGCTTAGTACTTTCGCCTGTTCCTTTGGACGAAAGTTGACAACAACTGGGTTTTATTTGTCAATATCAAAATACAAAAAAAAAAACCGGGTTAGGCTGTTATTTTAAAATATCATAAATAATTTATATTTATAAGCATTATAATACAAAATTAACCTTCATAACAAGTGTACCTTATTTACCTTATATCATGCCTAGTGAAATGATAACTCTTCAACTAGGCCAATGTGGCAATCAAAGTAAGATGTTTGGAAATGCAAAACACAAAAAAAAAGTGTGTAAATGAAGCAATCTTAATAAAATTTGTTTTAGTTGGTTTCGAATTTTGGAAGCAATTGTGCATTGAACATGGAATATCACCAGAAGGTATACTTGAGGAATTTGCGTCGGCTGGATCTGACCGGAAAGATGTGTTCTTTTATCAAGCAGACGATGATCACTACATACCCAGAGCAGTGTTGTTAGATTTAGAACCCCGAGTTATACATACAATAATGAATTCTCCATATGCTAAGGTACGAATTCTATAGACGCTATAGTGTTTTTATGTATAAAAATGGGTGAACAGCCCGTTTTCTTTTATTATTATGAAAGTACCCTCAACTGACCTGACGTTATTCCCAAACATATATTTTAGGAACATTGTTTCAAAAAATATTGAAATTTGAGTATTTATAATCATACAATTTATTTGAGTATTATTATTAAAACACCAAACATTTCAGTTGTATAATCCAGAAAATGTATACTTATCAAAACACGGAGGTGGGGCTGGCAATAATTGGGCATCGGGCTATGCTCAAGGTGAAAAGCTAAATGAAGAAGTGTTTGATATCATAAATAGGGAAGCTGATGGCAGTGATAATTTAGAGGTAAAACATGAATATATAAAAGACTTTTATTTGATTATTTAGTAGAGTTGGAGCTGCTAGTCAGCAAAATATCTATTTAGCATTTTAATTTGATAAATTAAGTCTACTTGTCTCTTTATTAAACATACTAGCGACCCGCCCCGACTTCGCACGGGTACAATGCAGATACTAAATACACTGCAAAAAACCTGTAAACGTTTTATAATATTAAGATTTATCATAGCAGCGCCATCTATTGATTACTTACTCAACCCAGTCGAAAGGTATCGACATCTGTTAGAATCATTTGGAGTTAACAGATAATTGTGACTGTCAAATAATAACAGCAAAATAATTAGCAATAAATTAAAATTGCAACGATAATTTGAGATTTAAACTATCCTATCTCTCAAGTTGGATCGAACTGCACATGGTGTGCGAATTTTATTATAATCGGTTAAGTAGTTTAGGAGTTCATTGAGCACAAACATTGTGACATGAGATTTATATATATTAGATATATAAATTTTACACTTACAAAATATTTGGTTTTCTCCAATACTTTTTAACTCTTAAACAATTAATAATAATACCCAGCGATTGTTTACATCATAATTGTAATTGCCATCTAATTTTATATACAAATAATTTTATGCATTTTTAATTTCATGCTGAATGACTTAATTACCAAATAGAATAGCAATCAGTTACAAGTAGAAATGTGTGCTATAACATTTTTCCAGAAACAAAACTATTTGTAACTAGCTAGTCATTATATCTGCTTTTCCCATAGGAAAAACAATAAAGTGACAATTTATATATTAATGACTAGAGTAATGGCAATAACAACTGTTTTGTAATAACGAAAAACCCTGGTGTGTTATTTTCCTATAACTGTTATTGTAAACTGTTGTCTGTTATCCTGTTATATTGCTGTTTTGATAAATTTTGTTGAGTACGATTGTTATTGTTATTATAGTTGCCAATCGATTACAATAATATCATTACGAAGATACGCAAGTGAATTTATTACTTCATGTGTAAGTCGTAACTAGTAATCCCTATTATAATAAATTGTGATAAGTTATACTTTTGAATATGATCATATTTTTTATTGATGTAATTAGGTATACAGGGTAATTTGAAGCTGGGTGCAAAGCTTTAAGGCGAATTAAGTACAGACAATCTAGAACCTTTTAAGCCATGGTTGTCTTAGACGAAGTCTGATACTTTTTTTACACATTTTTTGTGATTTTTGTGAATATTACCAAAAACCTTCACAAATCACTCTCGTGGTTGACTACGGTAAAATGACTAGCGTAACATTTAGGTATAAAACAATCACACAGTCTTACTAATTGGCCATGACTCGCTTTAGTGAAGACTATTTATAATGAGTTTCTGTGTGTGCACAAATATTACTTTACTCAATCTGGATTGATTGATGTCTGAAGGAAAACATGTAAAGTTTGATATATTACTGTGTGTAAATAATTACTGGCCACATACACAATATTTATTGTTGCTCTGGCTTATTGGTTGTAACATGATGCCTTCCTTTATAAATGAGCATCTGCTGCACTCGGATAAGTCAATTAGTAATAATAATTATTAAATTATGTTTTGCCTATTACTTGTATTATGAGATGAAGAGAGTTAATTTTAATGAAAAATTTAATAATTAATTACTTGAGAATAATAATAAATATTTTTCGTGTTCAACTAAACAAACTGTTATTAAAATTATTTTTGACTTTTGCTAGAAATTATTAATCTAGCTTTGCTATAAATTGTTAATAAATTTGGTCACCTGTTTTCACCTGTTTTGTAATACATTTAATAATTGTTTGCATATATTAAACTAAAAAGGTATTTTTCAGGGATTTGTCTTATGCCACTCAATTGCTGGAGGTACTGGATCAGGAATGGGTTCATATATACTAGAACACTTATCTGACAGATTTCCAAAGAAATTGGTACAAACATACAGTGTTTTTCCTAATTTGGATGAAATAAGGTATCATTTGCAGCTTTAAACATCTTAAAAAGTTTAATGTTGTGTGCTAGAAATACGAAAAGGATTAAAAATGCACTTTAGATGCCAAAATTAATAAATGGGTGGGTTAAGACTTTAAGATTCCTGTTATCATTCATGATACATATTAGAAGTAGTCAAATTGAGCGATTTGTAAAGGCAAAATATAGGTGGTAATGTATAGCAGACTATAAAAAAATGAAATAAGATTTGTCACCTGCCAATAGTTATGCAATAAATGATTATTTCAATGATTATGATTATTATAATAAAATACAAGAAATGGCATTGATTATTATAATCAAAGGCAGAAAATGGCAGCATCACAAGGTATAGAACCTTATGATGCTGCCATAATATATTAATTAAAAGTTTTTTATGTAATTTGATTAAAGTAATTCAACTATATTTTCGTAATTCTCAAAAAAACTTTTTTTGATGTTATAAATTAATATACCCAATAAGCTAAATTTTACCCTTTATATCCCTTAAAGCATTTATATTTTCTCCTTTACAAAATAAGGTTTGCAAATAGTGATAAGTAATAACATCTATATTGACTTTATTTATAATATTGACACTTAGATGTGTCTACACTATGTCCCCATAATATTATGCCATATTGTATACAAACCTAACCATAATGGCAACAGCTGTTTTAATATCAGTTTTTTTGTTTAATAGGGTATTACAGTCTAATTCAAAAAGTGTTTTAATTTAATCTGTTATTGATAAAATACCACAAAAAAATATAAATACATTTTTTTATTCCAATTATTTCATAAAAACGTGTTTTAATTTTACAATTCAAATTTGGGCGCGAAAACGCCAATTCTCAGGCCGCCATGTCTGTGACGTCACGGGCATTGTAAACATTACGCTTCGCTGAAAGAAATAAACATATTTTCGAAATAAATAACGAAATATTTCGAAATAAATATTTCGTATAATAACTGAGAAACTTCGTTGATCTAATAAATTACACATTAGACATGTACAACAAAAACCGAGGTTGTTTATTTACAAGTCCAGTGACGTCACAGCGAATGCAAACATGGCGTACAGCGTTTTTGACATTCGAAGCACAGATAAAAAAACTTGTATTTTCAAATTGAAATATTTAATTTATTTTGCAGTTTTATGAATAGAAATTAATATTTTTCGTTTGTTTTTTCATAAATGAACTATAAAAACATAAATTTAGATTTTATTTTTCATAGTGCGTAATACCCTATTTCAATAGTAGGTATAGATGTGTATTTGGATGATATCTTACATGTTCTTTAACATACGAGGGGTGATCCAAAAGTAATGAGAATAGGTATATTAAAATAACTATATACTTAAAAATTAAATTTATTTTTCTACATAATCTCCACAGTTCAGTTCGATACACTTAGTCCATCTCTTTTCTAAACCATCAATACCTTTAAAAAAAATTCATTATCTTGACTCTCCCAAAATGCCTCTACAGCGGCCATCACTGCGTCATTATCTTCAAATTTCTTGCCCCGGAGGTGTTCCTTGAGCCGAGGAATCAAATAAAAGTCGCTGGGGGCTAGATCTGGAGAATAGGGCCCACCCTATTCTCCAGATCTAGCCCCCAGCGGGCCGTCGGTGCCGTACTCCCGCACCTCGAAGCTTGGCTCCACGGGAAGGAGGAGGTCACCTAACGATTGACTCAGATACTCACCGGGCACGGCTGCTTCGGTGAGTATCTGTGTCAAATAGGACGGGAGGGATCGACACATTGCCACCATTGCGCATGCGACCTCGACTCGGCCCAGCACACGCTGGCGGAGTGCCCCGCGTGGGCCTCTGAGCGCCGAGTCTTGGTCGCAGAGATCGGGCGAGATCTGTCTCCGCCGGCATTGATTGCGGCAATGCTGGTGGGCGCGAAGAAGTCGCGACCGCTACGGCGACCCGGGATGGACCACGCCCCTTCCGTGGCCGGGGGGCGTCGTCGGTGGAGGAAACCGGGGGAGGTAGTGTGGCCTCCCCCGAGGAGGGCTCCCCTCTAGGAAGGGGAGCGGAGGCTGGGGGTTCCCGGAAGTGGCTTTATGTTCCCGGGGGCACCTTACATGCCTGCGGAAGGCCATCCCTGAGGTTTTTAGTGGGTAGGCCTCCCCCTTGTGGGGAGGAGAGCCCCACATAACCGCCGGCTCGCCACAGCCGGGGTATGCAATTTAATGCATTTTCCTCAGGGGAACAAAAAAAAAAAAGTGGGTGCTCCACCAGCTGGGAGCCGGCTTCTTGAAAACAGATGCCATAACCTTGCCAGCAGAGCTTGAAACTTTGAATTTCTTTGGTGTCGGTGAGGATGGCCTTTTCCATGTCATTGACTGTTGTTTTGTTTCGGGATCAAAATAATGAATCCACGTTTCATCCATAGTCACAAATCGAGCCAAAAAATTTTCTTGCTCAGCCTGGAACATTTCAAGATTGGTCCATGAAATGTCAAGTCTTTTGTTCGTCGGTTAACATTCTCGGGACCCAACGCGCGGAGACCTTTCTCATGTTCATCTCGGTAGTTAAGATCCTTTGAATGCTACCAAATGAGATGCCTGTGTTCTCAGCTAAATGTCGAATGGTCACTCTTCGGTCTGCCAAAACCAGATCTTCAACTTTTTTGACGTTTTCCTCAGTGAGGGAACAGGATGGGCGGCCTTCGCGGTGTTCGTATTCCGTGGATGTTCTTCCCATCTTAAACTCCTTGCACCAGCGTGCAGTTGTAGAATATGGAGGCGCAGAGTCCCTTAATGTTTCCACCAAGTCTGTATGAATGTCTTTGGTGGACATTTTTTTCAAGCAGAAGTATTTGATGACGCTTCGTACTTCTTGTTTCTCCATTTTGATGTTATCACTCCGACTGCTCGTATTCAAATGAATGTAACTTTTAAAAATGACGTCCTATTTATACCATTTTTTGTCCGGGAACTTGTGCAGGACCAGGGAGTTGAACAAATATTTTTTCAGAATTTTATTATATTTAGAAATATCCGTTTATCATTACTTTTTGATCACCCCTCGTACATTGGATGTTAGAATTGATTAAGATAGCTAACAAAGTGAATCCATACACATTTTCAAGCTTTGAAAGCTGAATATATAATCAATTTTGCAGGGTTTTGATAATGTCTGAATTGCATTTGTTTTATTTTCATAAAATTTATCTTCATAGTAGGGTCTTTGGGCTATAAATATTTTTTCCAATGCACTATCTAAGTTGCATTGAGATTGAGAATTATATTATCAATATGTATGAATATTTATATTTATTACAGTGACGTGGTGGTTCAACCATACAATTCACTTCTTACTCTTAAAAGATTGACAGAGAGTGCAGACTGTGTAATGGTATTGGATAATACAGCACTAAACCGCATTGCGAGTGACCGCCTACACATACAGAATCCGTCATTTGCCCAAATAAATACACTCGTATCTACCATTATGAGCGCCAGCACAGCAACATTGAGGTACCTATTTTTTTAAATATTATATTACTGAAAATCATTGCAGACTCGTATTTGTGGTTGGTGAAAAACGCAAACACAATATTCGACTAGATTCGAACACGTATCTTCAACAAATCGTGTTAACGGCTTAACCATTTGTCCATCGAGCTCTATTCATGCCAATATAATATTTCATTAGCATTATTCACCTATTGCTTTGTTAAGCCAATGTAGTTTTTATTCACTGGCAATAACTATGTATCAGTATCAACATCCCACTTGGAAATATTTAACGGTTTCTGGAAAAAATTCTAATAAATAAAGAAAACTTACAAATTCATATTTGTCTTTGCATTTATAGAATGCTTAATAAATATATAATTAAGAGAAAGAGCAAACAAAATATATCTGTTTTTAATATTAATTTCTTTTTACTCTTGTAGCCTACACATATTCGTCGTTTGAAATAATAAGAAATAGCTCTGACAAGAGCTGTTGTTTCTTGTCGTTTGTAATATGAAATATACACACATTTGTCGTTTGAAATAATAAGAAATAGCTCTGACAAGAGCTGTTGTTTCTTGTCGATTGAAATATGAAATATATACATTCGTCGATTGAAATAATATGAAATAGCTCAGAATAGAGCTGCACTTTGAAGCACACTATAATCACAGCATTGTAAGAAGAATCTTGAAGCACACAATAACTTCGAGTCACAATTTCTGGAGAAGCATCTTTCAGCACATCTTCGAGTCGCGATCCCAACGACGCATTCCATCGCGAGGTCAATGCTCCCAGCTCGAACGTCCGCACGCGCCGCTGCCATCGGGGCAAAGGATCGAGGCCACGCGCGCTGACCTCGCGAGCGCCTCCCCGCTCTTCACCCCGCAAGCGATCCGGCGAAATGCGCATGCGCGTAAACAAACTCCCGCTAAAACTGAGTTTCGCGCCAAAACATTACTTCTACTATCTCCCACTCATTATGATTGGTCAATAATCAAAGATCATGATTGTTTTATAGCTTTAAGAAAAATGTATATATAGCATGTAAGGAAATATTATATTCATTCTCTCCGATCACATTCAGATTGTTTTATTACTGCAACCTAACAGTAAAGTGGTAACCCCGACGAAGCATTGAAGATCAAGCCTGAATAATGGAGGAATCACAAAGCGCTGCACATCCTGCCACTCCACAATCTGCCGAAGTCGCCAACATATCGCTATCACTGCGAATCCCACCTTTCTGGCGTGACCGACCAAGGCTATGGTTCTTCAGTTTCGAAGCAGCGACACACGATCTCAAGAGGAGTCAAGCTCAACTAGCGCAAATGGTGATTGCGCAACTCGAGAGGCAAGACATCGAGCAACTCACCGTCCTGCTCTACAATCCGCCCGCAGCTGACCAGTACATCGCCATCAAGGAGCGTCTGATCACCGCGTATGAAGAATCTGACAGTCGGCAATTCCAAAAGCTGTTGTCAGAGATGGAACTCGGCAACCAAAAGCCGTCACAACTATTGCGACAAATGAGAGATCTCGCTCGAGAACGCCTACCAGACACAACGCTACGACTTATGTGGACCAACCATCTGCCACCACACGTCCGTTCCGTACTAGCCGTCAGCGAGTCGCTCAGCTCAAAAGCTACACTGGAAGAGTTGGCTTTATTAGCGGACAAGATGTTGGAACAGTCCACCCATATCGCAGCTGTCAGTCTACCGCAAGCACAACCGCCACAGTCCATACCGCAAAACGACACGCAAATGTTAATAGCAGAAATTCGCAAACTTTCCCTGGAAATCGACGAACTCAAAAGTAAAAACTATGACAGTTACCGAAGAAAGAGATTCCAGTCTAGAAGCCGCCGATATTCACAATCTCGATCTCGCCAGTCATCACCGTCACCAGCATCACCGCACTGTTACTACCACCGTAGATTCGGAGCTCAGGCTAGAAAATGCACTGCTCCATGCAATTTCAAGACATCGGAAAACTAAAACGAACGTTGGCAACGACGGAACCCGGCGTTCATGAATCTTCCTACCGTCTTTTCGTCACTGACAGAAAAACTGGACTGTCATTCCTGGTAGACACAGGGGCAAACATATCCGTGTTACCTCGAAGCAAGAGCTGCCACTCAAGTCCGCTACCTTTCAAGCTTTTCGCCGCTAACAATACAGAAATTTCAACCTACGGCGAGAAAACGCTAGAGCTAGACTTAAACCTACGCCGACCGTACAAGTGGAAATTCATAGTCGCCAATGTCAAAACCAATTCTTGGAGCCGATTTCCTGAAGCATCATAAGCTCGTCGTCGACCTCCAAAACAAGAAGCTTATCGACAGCGTTACTAACCTCAAAGTCGATGCACCCATCCTAGCAACAACAATGCCTACAGTACGCAGCATAGATAACGAAAAATCCTACCACGACATCTTGGCTGAGTTTCCCGGAATAACAAGACTAACGGCAATGAACCTGAACAGCAATATCAACGTGCAACATTATATCGAAACCGAAGGCCAACCCATTCACTGCCGCGCTCGACCAATACCACCACATCGCTACGAAAAGGTGAAAAAAGAATTTGAGAACATGATGGAACAAGGACTATGCAGACCAAGCAAAAGCCCTTGGGCATCACCTCTCCACATAGTGCCAAAGAAAAACGGAGATCTAAGAATCTGTGGTGACTATCGTCGTCTCAATGCAGTCACGAAGCCAGACCGATACCCTATACCTCGCATCAAAGATTTTACATACCAGCTGTCAGGTATGAAGATTTTCTCAACCATTGACCTAAACCAAGCTTACCAGCAGATATCTGTGAGGGATGAAGATATAGAGAAGACAGCCATTATAACACCCATGGGACTCTTCGAATTCCCGCGAATGTGCCCAGGTTTGAAGAATGCAGCTCAAACATTCCAAAGATACATTCATGAAGTACTCAGAGGGCTAGATTTCGTCTTTCCCTTTATCGACGATCTGGTCATAGCCTCGCCAGATAAAAATTTGCATCGAGAGCATCTTATCACAGTACTAAAAAGATTGGAAGACAATGGCATCACCATCAACCCTGCGAAATGCAACTTCGGTCAAACGAAAGTCAAATTTCTCGGTTACACCGTTTCAAAAGATGGAATCATACCACCAGCTGACAAAGTCAAGACCATCACCGAATACCCAAGACCTAAGACGATCGAAGAACTCCGAAGATTTCTAGGAATGATCAATTTTTATCGTGATCACATTCCTAACGCCGCAACAATTCAAGCTCCACTAAATGCATATTTACACAATATCAAGAAGCGAGACAAAACAATCATAGAATGGACCGAGGAAGCATCAGGCGCATTCGAATCCTGCAAAACGAGCATCTCCAACGCTACTTTACTGGCACACCCATCGCCGCCGTCTTACAACAATTCGTCGAAGAAAAATGGCAACCACTAGGATATTTTTCTAAGAAGTTCTCCGAAGCTCAAACAAAATATTCTACATACGACCGTGAACTATTGGCAATATACATGGCAATCAAACATTTCAGAAAAATGTTCGAAGGAAGACAGCTTATTATATTCACCGACCACAAGCCGCTCACATATGCCATGAATAAAACTAAATCAACTACCGAAACTCCGCGAAGAACAAGACAACTTTTGTTTATCAGCGAATTCACAACCGATATTCGTCACGTAAGTGGTAAACAAAATATCGTCGCCGACGCACTCAGCCGCATAGAAACAATATCTTGCCCAACGACAGTAAACTACACCGAAATAGCCGCATCACAAGCAAAGGACTCCACTATCGAAACCTTGATGCAACAAGAAAATCTACGCATGAAGAAAATAACCCTACCAATATCCAACTGTATTGCGAAACATCTACAAATCACATACGACCATACATCCCCGAGCAACACCGCCAAGAAGTATTCAGAAGCATACACAACATAAGTCATCCTCCCACTCATTATGATTGGTCAATAATCAAAGATCATGATTGGTTTATAGCTTTAAGAAAAATGTATATATAGCATGTAAGGAAATATTATATTCATTCTCTCCGATCACATTCAGATTGTTTTATTACTGCAACCTAACAGTAAACTCTCCTCTTGATTTTCAATATTATATGCTTGTGCTTCTTACTGGAAACTACCAAGAAGTCAACTTACCCTCGAACTGAGCATTAATAATGAGTGTTTAGTGTTTTCTTTATGAAAACACATTGAACCAACATGTGCTAAGAATCATCTAGAAGTAAATAGAAGATCTCTAAAACAAACAATGGTATGTGTTTGTGTTCAATAAACTGGATTTATTGCCAAAAGGAGGAGACTTTGTAGGTGCCAAAGTCTTGGATCTTCTTGGTTGGATCTTTTTTCTTGCTTGGATACTTTATCGGTGGTAAAACAGCAGTGTTTGCTTTGCTTTGTTGAAATTGTTGGTGACTTTACACCTCATTTCACAACTTGGCAATGTTATACTATTATGCTTATAAGGGTTGTAAATTTACTGTGAATTTGACAAGAGTAACCGTATATATTATAGGCGAGAATAATCGCTCCATATATTGTTTGAAATGTGTTATTTTCAATACTAAAATTACAACAATAAATATAGTATCTTATTAATAAATTGACTCCGATTAATCCATCTATGTGATGGATTAATCAGAGTCACTTAATAATTGCTGTATTTTCAAATGATATGAGTATAATTACTGATGTTTATTTTCAGGTATCCTTCCTACATGAACAATGATCTCATCAGTCTGGTGGCGCCACTCATACCAACACCCCGATTACATTTTCTTATGACGGGATACACACCATTATCAGCAGACCATGAATTAAATACTGTGAGAATTAATTTTACTAATTATAAATATAAAAAAATTAATTTTATTATTTATTAAAATCACCTTGGAGAAAATCGCTTTTGACTTATCTTTTACAGGCACCTAAGATTAGAAAGACTACAGTGCTTGATGTTATGCAACGATTGCTACAACCAAAAAACATGATGGTTTCCCTAAGTCCTGACCGAGTTAACCAACATTGTTATATTTCTATTTTAAATATTATTCAGGTAAAATATTAATAATTATTAATTGCGAAATAAAATCTTGAATTAACAAAGTTATAAATAGATTATATATCTAATTGAATTATCCTTTACCAAACAAAGGTAAAATTAGTTATCTATGTGAATTAAATAGTGTTTGTGACTCTGTTGCCTCTCCACTACAGTCTGTAAAATATAACTCGATATCTGTGACAGTTGTCTGACTGACATAACTAGTGCTGTACGTAACCAAGTATAATTTTATCGATAGTGAAGTAGGATTTGTAATATAATGTTTTATTACGAAATCAAACTGAAATTGCTTATATTAAGTTTTATTCAGTAAAAGGTTTATTACTATTCGGATTACGATTCGTTGGAGGTGTTCTGGAGATTAATAATTAGTTCTTGATCTACAATGTTGTCAAAGCGGACATCACGCTCCCAATCCTCTTGAATAATTATTTTAGTTTTGTCAACCACCTTCTTCCAGTCTTGAGCCGTAACCTGGTCACAAGCATTGTATAGTAATGTCAACATTTTATTAGCTGTAAACGGCGGTGCTGTGTTATGTCTGGCTGCGTGACCTAAAAAAAAATCAAATGATGGACTGAGTATAAAGTACTCACTCACATATCGAAGGGTTTCTTGAATGACTTGGGGAAAAGTTAAAAACGCTAAAGTTTAATTAACTAGTGCCACAGGGTGCACTGCGCGGTGTCCTTGACAACGCCCTGTATGTTGACAGTATGAGTGAAAATATTTTTTAAGTTTTGGTTTTTGCGTATACAACATTATTTTTTGTATACACATATGTATACTAATATACACTATTTTCTAACAAATATTACATTTTTCACATTATCGTCAGGGAGAGGTGGATCCTTCACAAGTGCATAAGTCACTGCAGCGCATTCGCGAACGTAAACTGGCCTCGTTCATCCCATGGGGTCCCGCGTCCATCCAGGTGGCACTCTCGCGGCGTTCTCCCTATGTTCAGTCGTCACACAAAGTCTCCGGATTGCTGCTAGCAAACCACACAAATATTTCTTCAGTAAGTGAAATAATTTGCACTGATTTCATCTGTTAAGTTTTGTTTTTTATTTCACCTTGAGACCAAAATATTGTCGTTTATATTATTATAAATATATATATTGTATATAAATATAAAATTATTATTATTATTATATATTTTAAACTATTTTATATATATTAAACTAACGTGCGTAATATCTTAGCACTAATTTGGATTAACTATATGTGTACCATAATAGTTGCTCCCTTTCGAAATTTAGATTTTTCGTATGTAATCTGCAATATTTTTGGTGTCGATGTGATGGAGACTATACCAGGGTAGTCTGCCTGAGTGCCTTTTTATTATCTATCTTTGCAAAACAGCAATGTTCGCGCTATTGTTTCGATGTAAGATGTTACAAGGTGGCAACATACACTGTGGTTTTTGTGGAAGTTGCAGTTTCGTTACAATTTTCACGTGTCCATTTCACTTGCCTGTCAGTATATAGAAATAAAAATCGAGCAAATCCAACACACCTTGGTTCGTTCCAATCAACAATGTTAGAAACATATAGGTAATCTTAACGTGGTTGCTGTTATAGATTTTTGTTAACAATTTGTATACTAAAGTTGACTGCTGCTTGCTATAATGCTAGCCATTACAATAAGGGTTCTAAATTAATTTTAGAGGGTATTATGAAATGGGTGTAAATAACATAACACTTACTTTAAAAACTAAACCTTGTTTCAGTTGTTTGATCGATGTTTGCAACAATTTGACAAGTTAAGGAAACGCGAAGCTTTCCTCGAGGTGTTCCGAAAGGAACCTATGTTCAAAGAGTCGCTGGAGGAGTTTGACGAATCCCGCAGCGTGGTGGATGACCTGGTGCAGGAGTACAGGGCGGCCGCCACACCGGACTACGTGCACTGGAATCCTGGTAATTCTGCCGTACTAAATTTATGTTTGTTGTGACCATAATACAATAAGCCTAATAAGAAACTTATGTTTGAGAAGGTCGATAGCGTGCGCGCTTAGCTAGCAATTATTAAGCAATGTACAATTTCAAGTACTATTGAATGAACTAAAATGTTATTTTGTATTTATAAACAAATGATTTCTATTCCAAACTAAGGGCATAACTAGAACAGACGAGCGTAATAATAAAACGTAATAATACAAGTTTCAAAAGCGTTTAAATTGAAATGTGGAGTCGCAAGAGCAGATATGCTGGAAGGGTGCTGACGACACTCTCGTCGTGACGACTGGGGCCGACTTTGGGCCGGTGCTCAGGCTTGCCGAGCTTGGGGTGGCATGTGTTGTGCGGGCGATCCGCCGGCTGGGTTTAGAAATAGCGCCTCACAAAACCGAGGCGCTATGGTTCCATGGCCTTCCGAGGCCCGGGAACCACCCAGCTGCCGGATCCGGGTGGGTGACGCGGTGGTCCCGGTGGGGCCGTACATCAAGTACCTGGGCCTCACCCTGGACCGTTGCTGGAGCTTCGAGGAGTATTTCGTGCGGTTGGTCCCCCGAGCCAAAAGGGTGGCGGGCGCGTTGCATCGCCTGCTGCCCAATCTCGAGGGACCGAGGGGTGGAGTTCGCCGCCTGTACGAGGGCGTCGTGCGATCCGTGGCCATGTATGGGGCTCCCGTGTGGTCGCAAGACTGCGCGAGTTCCCCCCGCTGCAGAGCTCTGCTACGGAGCCTGCAGCGGATAATTGCCATACGGATCGTACGAGGCTACCGTACCTGCTCGTACGAGGCGGCGACGGTTCTGGCACGCTCCCCCCCATTTGACATCCTGGCCGAACCCGCGCACGAAGTGCCTAAGCGGGAGTGGCACCGACGGATTGTGGCGCCCTGGCGTGCGCAGCTCGAATTACGGATCTGCGCGCGACAGCGGGCCGTCGGTGCCGTACTCCCGCACCTTGAAGCTTGGCTCCACGGGAAGGAGGAGGTCACCTACCGATTGACTCACGGCTGCTTCGGTGAGTATCTGTGTCGAATAGGACGTGAGTATTACAAATAAAAATGACTTGATATATACAACTATTACTATTACTGTAACTCATGTACTTACAGTCATAATATTAGCTTAAAGTCAGACAACAATTGGACATAGATTCTACAAGTCTTAACACGCCCGTAGCTAAAATAAGAATGGTCTTCGAATTTGAATTTCTTTGTAAGTGTTCTGCTTATGATTGTTGCATTATGGTTTTCAAAAATAACTTTATCTAGTAAGCAAACCTAGCTTACTCAATAATCCAGTGGGAAACCTACCCACTCAAAAATTACTTTATCCAGTAAGCAAACCTATATTACTCCATAATCCGATAATCGTATGTGGCGCACTCGAAAAACCGGTGAGAGATTCCTATACCCAACCTGATAATCCGGTGAGCAGACACACGTCTCTTTCCTTAAAATGATCCGTCAATCGTATGTGGCGCACTCGAAACACCGGTGGGGATTCTACCTATCCAATAATTCCGGTGTGCAGACATATATCGTCTCCTAGTCTAAATCGTATGTGGTCCACTCGAAACACCGGTGGGGATTCTACCTATCCAATAATTCCGGTGTGCAGACATATATCGTCTCCTAGTCTAAATCGTATGTGGTCCACTCGAAACACCAGTGGGGATTCTACCCATCCAATAATTCCGGTGTGCAGACATACATCGTCTCCTATTTTCTTGACTAAGAATAAGTAAGTATACCTATAACTAATAGGTAAGCTAAAATATGTAATATTTATCCAGCGCAATAATGCTAGTATAATAAGAATATTCAGGCAACAAAACTAGTTTAACCCTTATTATTCTAGTTGGAATTGCCAACAAGTACACATTGTTATACCAAAAGTTATTCTATAGAATACTTAAACATCAATACTAGAATAAAAAGAAAGTGCTTTGAGCTCAAATAATTTCGAAGGTTTGAATAAGTTTGAACTATTGTCGTCACATAAAAATGTTATCGGAGGGTAGCCCCGACCCAACATGGAAATTCCCGACTACGCAACATTTTACAAACCAGAAAAAACGTGTAAGCTTGCTAATTAATCGGGGTATAATTAAACATATCAAACATAAGCCAATAAGAATTGGTGCCATCAGAGATTAGCTCTGACATAGCTCCATAACCATTAGCATTTAAGTTAACGAAATTGGACGCAAAAAGATTGCTAAATATCCGCGCACACTCATTCTTTAATTACACACACAGGGAGTTGCCCTGACCAAATGTCATGCATAGATAAGTTGGAATGAATATGATGTAACTATGTTCATTGCTCAGAATTCAAAATTGAGCTTGTAGCACTTTATTACTTAATATTCGAGTACATTCATTCATCTATTACCCACACATATCACTATCAGGGAGTTGCCCTGACCAGGGACGTAACTAGGTCGTATTTCACCCGGGGCAAGAAATGACTTTGGCGCCCCCCCCCCCCCCGGCCAGATGCCTCATGAGTCATACAAAGTCTCAACCACCCTAAATACCAGTGAACCACAAAAAAAGTAAGTAAGTTTTTTCTTTGTTTTGAAAGAAGACAAATGTACTTCAATCGGTCATGATATTTTAGAGAACTAGGAAAAAATATCACTTTTTTGCCCGTTTGGCGCCCCTCCAATTTTGGCGCCCGGGGCAGCCGCATTTGCGAAATCTTCTTTAGTAAACACAATAGTTTGTGTTATTACAATATAAAATATTCAAAAACATGACAAGAGGGATCGACACATTGCCACCACTGCGCATCCGACCTTGACGCGGCCCAGCACACGCTGGCGGAGTGCCCCGCGTGGGCCTCCGAGCGCCGAGTCTTGGTCGCAGAGATCAGGCGAGATCTGTCTCCGCCGGCATTGATTGCGGCAATGCTGGTGGACGAGGGAGGTTGGAGGGCTGTGGCCTTCTTCTGTGAAGCAGTGATGCTCCAGAAAGAGGCCGCCGAGCGGGGTCGGGAGATGGCCGATCCCGCTCGAAGGAGGCGGCGCCGGGTTCGGTAGCACAGCTGCGGCGCCGCCGCGGGTCGCGCCAGGAAATCGCGCCCGCGGATACGGCGACCCGGGAGGGCCACGCCCCTTTCGTGGCCGGGGGCGTCGTCGGTGGTGGAGATCGGGGGAGGTATTGTTGCCTCCCCCGTGGAGAGCTCCCCTGGCAGGGGAGCGGAGACGGGGGATGTCGCTTGGCGTACCCGGAGTCTCCCTACATGCCTGAGGAAGGCCATCCCTGAGGTTTTTAGTGGGTAGGCCTCCCCCTTCTGGGGGAGGAGAGCCCCACATAACCGCCGGCTCGCCACAGCCGGGGTATGCAACTTAATGCATTTTCCTCAGGGGAAAAAAAAAGATATGCTCGAAGGGTGGAAGTGTAATAATGTCATAACGCCGACGGCGTCTCGATAGTTGTCGCAGACATACCTATACACCCTTTTGCCGTTCACACCAATGGTTTGGGGGGCCATTTAGTGAGCGGCGAGGCACCACCGCGAAAAGTAATACGATACGGTTTGAGGTGTCGTTGTAATTATCGTAAATTTGACGTTTATTTTGCGAATGTTCGCCTGTCAAATTCAATTCATCGTTGTCATTTGACACTTTCTTATGTCAAAATTAATATCGTTCGTTCGATCGTCTGTTGAAATGTTTTAAACGATAGTAACTAAGAGTAGGATACGACACGACGAAGTCCACGATATATCGAATATCGTTTTTAAGAGTACGCTTGCACTTGTTCTGATAAAGAACCAAATAGGCGACAAACTTCAAAATTTACAACGGTCCCTTTGAAGTTATTGAAGAACAGTCACCAAATGTAAAAATTTTAAAGGATAATAAGGAATTTGTAATTCACAAAAATGTTTCATAAATAATTAAGTAATTTATTTTAATAACTAAAAATATTTTTTTGATAAACGATATAGCTCAAGAATTGGTTAAATAGATATTTTTAGTTGTTATAGCTTAGTATTATTGATTATTTTCCTTGTTCGTAAATTTTATATTAAATAATAAGATTAAAATTGTTTTGTTTCTTACTTTATAATAATAAACTTTTCCGGGGAGTTGTAATAGGTATTAATTGTGCAACATCAATTAGATCACGAGCAATAACTTTAGGCACGTGTATTTCATAATTTAGCTTGTAAGCATATTTGATACCTAATATAAGTGATTAATTAAGTGATCTTTAGATGCATTCAATAAACGGATACTAAGGCGAAATGATGTTTATTTGAACTCCATTCCATATTACACCATAACCCGGTCTTCATTACCACCATAATCGAAATGCAATAGTCCACATACGTTTTGACTATTAATGACAATAGTTTCTGTGCATCTAACTGGGTATATAGTCTTTTAGCTGCATTTTTCATGATGCAGATAGAAGTTACACTCAGTTTAGTACAGTCAGTGCACATTTTCATTAAATTTCTCATAAATGGCCTCTACGCGTTGATTCTATATCCCCGCGCAGGCCTTATAAAGGACCGTGTCTTTTAAAGATGCGTGATATATGTGACAATAATATTTTTATTTCGGATTCAATCCATATATGTTAGTAACAATGACTTAAAAACCAATGTTAGTACTTTTTTTTTAAACATTTATTAATTTACTAGCTTTCTGCCCGCGGCTTCGCCCGCGTGGATTTCGGGATTGGGTGTATAGAGGGTTAAGGGTCATAGCTTTTGCCCACGGCTACATATACGCGGAAGTCGGTTTATGGTGCGAAGATTTTATCGCGCTTCCCGTGGGACTATCCGTTTTTCCGAGATAAAAAATGCCGCAAAACTCCTCAAGAATCACTCTATCTATTGATGAAAACCGCATAAAAATCTGTGCAGTAGTTTTTGAGCGAAGCCTTTATTGCGCATCCCGTGGGATCTGTCGATTTTTCCGGGATAAAAAGTAGCCTATGTTACTCGGGGAGAATGTAGCTTTCCAAAGGTGAAAGAATTTTTGAAATCGGTCCAGTAGTTTAAGCGTGAAGAGGTAACAAACAAACAAACACACTTTCGCATTTATAATATTAGTTGGGATAAACAGATTATATCTACAGAATGGCGTTATGTACTTTTATATAACGCATTAACAATGGATAAGATCAGTTCCATGTCATAATAATTTTGAATCTAATCCAATACTAATCGCTATTGTCGCACCTGTGTTCGTCTGAGAATGGAGCACGACAAAGGCATGATGCGTGCTGCTCGCCTGCAATACCAAGACCTCACGACCTCTTTAGTCGAGTGGTTAGTACACCGGTTTCAATCTCTGAGATCCCGGTCTAAGACCCGGTGGAAGCAGACGTTTGTGTGATGAATGCAAGCATTTGTACCTTAGTCATTGTTGTTAATATATATTTCTAACAAAAATATCCGTTACCCTAGATTCCATAACACAAGAACTTACTTTGGGCTAGGTTTAAGTTATATTTATTTATTATATTTCAGAGAGCAGTCACATATAAAACCGGAAGAAATGAAGTCGCTGGATATCTAACAGGTCACAAGTGGGTTTCAACAGGTTTAGGAAATTAGTAATCGAAGAAGCGATTTAATGTTCTTTTAGCTATATAAATAATCTTGTTAACATGTGCCATTATTTAATCATACTGTTATTATTTTTTTGAATAGGAAGGTAAGTGGATAATAAAAATTATTGCTTTTTTATCAAGAATTTTATTTATTATGTAGTTCCTAATTCCTTTCAACATTATTTATACTTCCACACATACGAGTATATCACACCAGTGCATATTAAATACATACATTGTGGTCGGTACAACTTTTGATGTATTAAATAATAGTATAAATCGAGTAACATGCCTACGTAATTTTATGCGTTTTTGATGCAATACATAACGTGAAATCAACAATATGGTAATAAATTGTGGGACATTGTACATCTGTGCATATTATGAATCGGAGGTTTTGTCACAGAAAGACAATCTACAAAACGATATCACAATCAATTGTACAATGTAATTTTCTCAACAAATCAACTTTTGTCATTAATTTGTATGCTTAATGTCAATTATGCAAATTTTATATTGCGAGTAACATAACAATTTCGTATCTTATTTCCTCATACTTGCAAAATGTTAAATTTGTTACACTCATGTTGACGTTTGCAAATTGTTTTCGGCAGGAAGTTTTAGTAAATGAGATTCTGAAAATAAGATAATGTTGTTTTGCTAGTATGTGGCCAACAAAGTTTCGTAACGATACAAACGTCATTTAAATGTGCCCACAACCCACCGTTAGCACAGCACGGTATGCAAAGTGCACAGATCTACATCGTTCTACAAACAAGTGTATGAATTAATGCAGCAGCATTGTTAAATCGATAAAATGAGACTTGAACAAAAAGCTGCAACACTAGAAGCAATTTTAAGCGCCGCGCCCTCTCCCGAGAAGCGTCCGCTGTCATTCCCAGCTATAAAGTCCACATAGATCTATGGTTAAGTTGTAGTAGTAGTATGACCGCGTTTAGTTGGTGGGGGCATCAATTTTAATAACGTTGGTTTGGTACACATTAAATATACGAGCGCTAGTGTTGCGACTCAAAATATAGGACAAAATACACATCAATCGAAATTGGTTTATAATTAAATCTACAGGTGACTTGTATTTAATCAATTTGGGATCCTAGCAGAAAATGTTGTCTTAATTAGTTATAAAAACAACTGTCTCCATCAAAACTTTATTAACAAAACAACAGTATCCTATGTGAGCAATGACTACTAATGCCTCAAGTTTTAATTAATTGAACAAAATAATTTGATTCTGCGTACCACAATCATAGATTATTTTTATAGCCACTATCATATTAAATAAAAATATGGAAAAAAAATCCATGCAAAACAGCGGAATGTTGGTTGATTTGCAACAAAATTGAAGAACCAAACCAAATCGCAAATTAAAACAGGTGAGAGTCTATTTTAATTTGCATCATCATCTAGATAGGATCTAGTCAGCATTCGCAGGCATTTTTTATAATTTGAAAATGTTTTGAAAATAGTGATAGTAATTTTAAAATTATTAATAATAAAAGTTTGCAGCATGAAATATGACCTACTATTAAAAACGGTATAATGTTAATAATGACAATGGTTATAAAAATATATTTACATAATACATATACATAAAATTATCAATCAATTTTGTTCTAGTATGTAATAAAATTACTTAGCACAATTTCATATTAATAATGGTGATTTGGTGAAATTTACTATACAATGGTACGACTGAATCTGTAATTTAATAATTATGATAATATTTTCATGATTATACCTACTAGTGTTCCACTTCCAGTTAGTTACTACCTCTCGCTTCATATATAATGTAATACATACAATGACAGTGCTATGATGAATCCAATTTTCTGAGACTTGAAATCACGAAAAATAATACATATAACATCAATTTTATAAAAATATTATTTTCATTACAATACTTTGTGTTACAAACAATAGCTAACACTTGTAATTCTAATAAGTGATTGAGTGAGACATGAACAACAAAAAATAATTGTTTTAATAACAGAACATCAGCTTAGCAAATATTACTGCAATGAAGTAATATTTGCTATTGAATTGAATAGCTGGATAAAGTACATTCACCGCATTAGAAGTCAAAAGATTGATAAAAATTGAAATATACCAATGAAAAAATAATAAAAAGACGGAGCTGTACTATGATCCTGGTAAATTATATAATATAAAGGAAAAAACATCTACAGAGTTTAATGTTTCCATCAAATTGCTTTATACTGCGGCTCTCATTTAATCGGCTCGCCAGCTTCTCAAATTGTGGAAAATGGCTGTGTCACGAGTATATTCAGAAAAACAATATCTCTGAATAGATTTTACTTTATGCAAAACTGTGTTCATTTGATTAAAAATTAACCTAAGAGAAACGGAAAAGGTTATATCGGAGAAATATTTCAAAAGTGTACTGACTGTTGTCAAAAATAAAATGGTTATAGTGATATCAAGCCTGCATCATAACTTGAAACCTTACAGACAAATCTTAAATACCTTACAGGAAACCACAAAAAGCTGAGGATGATTTGACTAAAGCTGGAGATGATGAACTAACAATGTAGGGCGTAATAGAAACTTAATTCCTTAGATGTTCCTAATGTTCATTATACCTTTTTTTTTAGATTATTTAGTAACTTTTTATTCTTTAGTTCCTTAGTATTTCTTTATCTATTTATAAGAGTGCCATTTTTTTGGGTATACTCATAGTGACTTGTGCCAATTAAGTATAATATAATAACAAATTGATAAAATATCATATATGTTATTTATGCAAAACATTATAATGTAGTCTTGCTATAATAGAAAGTAATTAATTTAATGCTTTTTCCTAAGAATCAAATTAAACAGATAAATTGGTAAATGGGCATATCATATACTGCTACAACACATTTGTAAGACGAAGTGACTCTCGCCGCGTTATAGTTATAATTAACGCCACTTTAATTCTTAACATATACATAATTTCTTAACAGAAATCATGAAACGAATAACGAGTTAATAGAATGGCAAATCATCAAGTTTTCTTTAATAGGAATAGATTTTGCTTTACTGGATTACAATGAAGACTCGCTTAATTCTGGAAAACATTCATCAAAGTTCTGTAAAATTAATCAAATGAACAAGTGAACCTCTGAATATCCTAACTGAATTTTGGATGTATATGTTATTCTTCAACAGACCACATCTTCCTACACTGAGCTTCTTTCAGAACTTATTCACAAGTAGACTCTGAGTGAGGATTCATTTTAAATGACCATTCAGAATATTAGATTAAGATACTCCAGCACACATTTAGTCTGGTCATCATCACAGCTTATTATCGTTCATTCAAAATAGGCATTAATACTTAAAATAAATGTTATTAAACATACTTTAGGATGACATCTATACATTAGTATTAATAAAAATATTTAAATAATAAACATATAATAACATTCTATTCTTTGTATTTTGATTGATAATCAAATTAAGCAATACTATTATGTGCACTCATATAATGAAATCTCAATTGTGTAAGAAACAGTCATTTCTATATAAATTATGTTTTATAATAAACTGCAATAAATTCTCTTCCTTCTCTTTTAGGCATACATGTCAAATGCACATTATATATGTTTAACGTTTAACTAAATACAGTTAGTTCTAAATCCGTGTAATGATATCATGCCTATTGTTTAAAAACATTTAGTGTATTAAGCGAGTTTTGTTCTTATCCCATATAGAATATTATATAAAAGCAAAAGTATAATTCTAAATTACTAAAATTCGTAACCACAGAGAGCAATTTATTTTGTAATATTTATATTACAAAATAAATTGCTGTCTGCATATACATAGTAATAATATATAAAATGAATTATAGCTAGGATGTTTGACTTGGTGGCTGGAATTTAGGTTGAATGATCGAGGTCTTTCTTACAGGCACAGTTTCCGGCGTTGGAATGGCATCACCAGTGGGCAACTTGACAGGCACAGTGGGTGTCTTAAACGGAGCTGCTAGGTTCGCTGGTCTCTGCTTTGCCATTTGATAATCACCAGAATCAAAGAATTTTTGCTAGAAAAAGAAATGTTTACAAAACCTTAAAACTTCAATTTGTAAGCGAGTAGTAAGCCATGGAGTAAAAGAATGAAAAGGATCACCAGTTTGAAAATACATTTGTTTACTGTTGCGTGTTCTAATTGATCCAATAGACACATACCTAATTACATAACATTCGTCATTGTATTATGTGAAGTATATGAGAAGATACTGATGGATTTTAGTATGACTTGTTGCTTAATTAATACACAAATTATGTTTAGCTATTTTCTGAAGAGATTCTGTACCAAGGCCATCTGTTTCGGTCGGAATGTTCGAGTATATTCTAACTTAATTCTACCCGAATTTCATAGGAACTAAATGACCGTCAAGGCAAACCCTTGAACTACAAAAACAGCTATATTATTATTATTAATAACGTAGATTCAGTAAAGTGTCAAGGTCAACTAAAGTTTGACTTTAATGTCGTGTGAACTATAGGCGATCGTAATCACCTAACATCAGATTTATTTTCATTATTATTAAAAAAATCTATACAGTAGTTGCTCACTGTGCTTTCGCCGACGTGGAGATTGCTTTTAGTTATGTTCCCAATTGGTTGTAGCTACGGTTATATAATCCCTCTCGATAAATTGCTATCAAAAATTATTTACAATTCTATCTAGTTTTATGATATTGAAATATTCAAAAATTAAAATACATTGTGAGTAAAACTCACCCCTTTTGCCAAACGCTTCTGTAAGAAAGCCGAGTGTCCCCCTGGTCCTCGGCCTAGCATAGCATTTGGAAATTTTGCTTTGAGTTTTGCCTCTTCAAGTTTTTCCAACTCTTTTGGCTGGAAACAGTTAAAAATTTCTTTTTATTTAAAAAGCGAAAATAATGTCTCTTAATTTACATAATAAAACACGAAAATGAAATTTTAAGTGATGATTTACATATTAATTCTTTTTAACTATCTTAATTTAAAAGAATTCTAACAATGTCTTTATTTGTAAACAAACATTTATATTTTGATAGACTAATGGCCGTTTTCACCAACCTTGTCTTAGCTTAGGTGACTCCTAAGAGACATGCTGTCTCACTCTTTTCAGTTAATATAAAAAGTGACAGCATGTCACTTAGGAGTCACCTAAGCTAAGACAAGGTTGGTGAAAACGGCCATGATAATAGTAAATAACCTTGCACTGTACCTTAACCATACCAAATACAGTGGAATTATAAATTGATTTTGTCTTACAATTTTAAATGTGTAACATTATAGGAGTTTCCGCATTATCTTGTGTTAACAATAGTCTTTAAAATCAATATCAAAAAGCTATATTTGAAGTAACATACATTGGTTAGAATCTAACCGTTAGATCTGTTAGAAAGTTTGATTAATGTTAAAATTAAATAATATTTTAATTGTAAGATAACGATAATAAGATAACGCAAAGGATAATATAAATGATGTTAATTTTTAGATAAATAAATAAGTCACGTGTATAGATGAGCATTATAGCCTATGATTAGCAACCTAGGAAATTATGTAAAATAACCCTAGAATATATGTAAAAAATAAAGGTGTTAAATTTCGTATTAGTTGTACTGCCAGTTATAAAACGTAGAAATACATTAACAACTGTGTATTGTTATTTGGCGCGTTGGACATTTTGGAACACACACATTAGAACGGAGCTCATCAACAATAACAAGCACTTCAAGAAGATCAAAAAGAATTGCACCAAAAAGCCTACCTCCGGTGCTATGGATTACCGAGTATCAACTCAAAAAAAAAAACCACGTCTTGCTTGTGGGACATTTAATTTCAAAAGTTCTGTATATCAGACACCATCAGCTTGTATATGGCATTTTTATTTTTAATCTACACTATACGAGAAATTTCTTCATCACATTTAGATATTTTTGCAGTTAATGAGTTGTTTTTTATGCTATCTTACAATAATATAATGAGACAAAGCTCAAATCAAATTCTTACACTGAAATACATATTGTAAAGTAGTTCTGATAAAAGTTTTATGTATGTTCATCCTTAATCACGTGTCTATACCCCAATTGCATTTATGATTAATTAGAGCAAACTGTTCAACTTTCGAATTATGCTCACGATTGCTCCCGTATCTCCCGTCGCTCTCGTATGAACTGACTAAGCGAATTTACCTTAACTACATTTCTGTGAAGTGTCCCGATAGAAATAATTGGCCCGCCCTCTAAAATAAAAATTGGAGAAGTGTGGGTTAAGTTTGAAAACCCAATTCATGGTGGAACACATTGCAGAATTGACGAGCGACTAAAAAAGCTATCCCAGTGGATTTTAGTCGCTGGCCAAAGTTGTGCTACATAATTTCTGCCAGTCTAGTCTCAATTAGTGCGAGCTGTCGATAGCTACCTGGCTCATAGCGTCAAGAGAAATCTAATCTCTTGGCTTCCAACTCGACTATGGACGATGTTGCTACACCACCACCTACTATCCCCGGGTGTGACAATTAACTGCCCGAGATCCGTATTACACAGGGAACAGTCAAGCGGGAACTCAACTTCGTAAATATACATTTTATATAATTTTTTAATTTACTTAACCATTGGGTAGGTTGAAGTTGAAGGACAAAGGTGAAGCTCTCGCCATTGGATTGTATACCGCGAAGGCGTTTGGCAAAAAGTCTTTTGACGAAGCTACCATCCTATAGGATCTCCGAAGAGCTCTGAAAAAGGAACTGCCAAAAAAATACTGGCATTCCACAAAGTTTGCTACTCTCCCACAACACTTCGTTTTTCAGATTAACGACACATGTCATTGCATGAAGGATGGTTGCTGCTTCTATGTAGTGGAGGTCTCTCTGGGACGAGTCTCCGAATGGGATGCATAGAATTTACTTAAACTTAGCTACTTGATGACATAAATATGTGTAAAGGGCTCATTTACACAATGCCTGACTTTCAGATGGCCACTCACCATATGTCCGAGTCTATAGAAGTCCTATGTAGAAGTTTAAGTCACAGTGTAGTTTGAGAGTCATTTGGTGGACAAAACCATGACAAGCAATAAATTGGGTGTTCTGAAGAGATTTAAGCGGTATGTCAGCATATGATGCTTTATTAACTTCAAATTGAGCCACATATGGATTTATTTCTCAGTGTTGGAGCTCCCAAGAATCAGCTATACTCTTTTGATGACCTCCAAAGGAATGCTTTATATATTGTTGATGATTGCAACAGTCCTCATGACAGGTAGAGTTAGACAGATAGTAGTTAGTTGTCATCATTATAGGCTCTTTAACAGAGTGCCAAAAATAATTATTTGCTATGGTGCCATCATGACCTTTTAACCATTGCACCACTAGCTAACGCCGTCGAGTTCATCTGTATCACCTGGAACCAATTTAGCCTAGTACAGTTAGGCTTCAGCAATGATCCCTTCCTTATATGTGTAAACTCTAAAACGAGATTCCACCTGCAGTGTTTTTTCATTGTTGCATTGAAATCTCTTATTTAAATGTAGCTTAAAGAGTAGTTCGCTCCAGCTAAGTGTGAATGTTCATGAGTGATGATTAAAAAAAAGGATAGTTTGTTACAACATTCTTATTAGATTTACTACAAATGCAGAAAATAACCATGTACATGGGGTATCACATCAAACTTTGTATCTGCACTGTTTCAAGTAGTTTAAGGGTAAAGCAAATATTAAACTGTATTGTTTAATATTTGCTTTACCCTTACCCTGCTCGAGTTCCACTCACTGTACATTAGAAACATATTGAGAACAGAATAATTATGGAATCTTTAAGTTAGATTTAGACAGGACTGTCCAACTGTCTCCTTAAATAACACTGAAGTGAATATATATATATATATATACAAGGGCATATGTAATACTGTTGTTATACAAGCTTGATAACACACTTTTCCACAAATGTAACATCCTAACCTTTTAGCAGGCAAATTTACCATTTACTGAGATCATCAATCATATGCAAAGCATGACTTTTCAGGGCATTTAGCTAAATGATTTTTCTACACAGATGACATGATAATATGCTTACAGATTACAGTGATGACTCTCTGTTATTACAAAGGGATCTGGACCACTCTCAATAGTGTAACAACAATAAATTGTAGATGAATATCAGCCAATACAAATATTACATTTTCAATTTGTAAATATGGATATAAATATGGTCAATTCTATATAAAATTAATGGACAAATTCTGGATGAAGTTGAGTTGATCTGCCATCTCAGCTGTTCTAGACAAAAACTATGCTATTAGATACACATACAGCGTACAGCAAGGATTTAAGATGTTAGGTTTTGTATTATGGAACACTAAAGAATTTTAAGTGTCTACAAAAATTATTTTATATAGAATTAGGTTTGCACTTATAACAAATAGATTAGCCTTTATGTAAAATTTTATTACTGTAAAATTGTTGGTTGTCTTAAAAAATAAATGTCCTAAAAGTTAATCAATTTCAAAATGGAGAAGTATATTTCTGCAAATAAAAGTAGTTCCTATGAATGATTAACAGAATATAGGCATATCAATGAATTGCCACCCTGATAAAAATATTATTATACAACAGATAAATGCCCCAAAAGTGTAGACACCCTCTGGGCAGCTACTGCAACACCAGGGATTTGCAATAGGCTAGCGAGAGCTGTATGCCACCTGCGCGGTGGAAATGTACAATGTTATAATGCTGCCAATATCTTGCTTGCTGTCACAAATGCATCTCTCCATACCATTAGCTGTCAATGATTTTACAGAAAGGAAAGAATAACAAGATAATATTAAGAAACAAAAAATCGACCATATATACTAGCTTAAGAAGGTTACTTAGGAGGTCACTCATCATCATGTGAAATAATGCAGGTAAATATAAAAAATATTCTTACATCTTTTGGTGGTTCATTTTGATCAACCATGTCAGCCATTTTAAACTCTGAAAATATAAAAATTTATAGTTACAATTTATTACTTAATATGTATATTAGATAGTAAGTACCACAATGGCACATGCATAAGTAAAGTAATTTGCATGTTTCCTAAACATAAATTATTATTCAATCATAATTCACAGTGTTATTTTTATAAAGACACCATCTCATTGACCTTCAGACAAGACTAGGGCCTACATTGATTATTACCTGTCACATTTTAAAAACTATCTTATGGAAATACCACCACAACATAGCAGTTAAAACTTTAAACTCATACGTACTTAATGTACATTATGGAGGTAGTCCAAAAAGTTTTTATGTCTGCTACTATGTATCTATTAGGTATAACATGATTTGGTATTTAAAGAAATATTGATCTGTAAGCTATATTCATTTTAAACAATTATTAATATTTTTTATTTCGTATCGCGTGTAATTTGCATTTTTTTTTATAACATTAGAAAACATTATATTACACTACTATAGCATATTAAAGAAGCAAATGATCATTTATGATTTTAATAACGTAAACAGAAAAAGAACTATAATTTTCTACAGCTACTATTGTTTACCTTCAAATTATAATCAAAAATAAATAAAACGTGATACGTTATGCCAACCTATTTTAAGATAAATGTTTTGTAGTGATAATATATATGTTGTAACATAATTTTTGAGTTTTAAATGCAATACATTACTAACTCTAACAATTGTGAATGCAGAACTCTTCTGTAAGCAGAAAAACGAGATCGAAATAATTCTAGATTTGTAATGTAGCTTGTAATGCACAAATTCAGCACAACAAAAATGATTTAATGGCGTTTTGGCGTTAGGAAAGTCAAACGAATATGACATTGACACGTGTTTTCATTTTAAGGCAAAGGAATTATTTTACTTAACCAGTGTTATATTCATCAGGAGACTACACCGAAGTCATCTGCTTGGGTTTCACCATCTTAGCTATATCTGACGCAAAATATTAGTGTTCGCATAGGAATTACAGTGGGTTGCCAAATTGGCAATTGGCTTCTATAAGGGTCTTGGCATGCTTTCTATATAGGTACTTTCTTTCATTGTGGTGTTGTGATGCCACACATTTATTAATTTTTCTACTAGTTTTACCTTAATGGTTATCATTTCCTTGGCAATTTCAGGTAAGTTAGTTGCGTACAATTTTGAAGTCGGTTTTATATCTTGAAAATATTTTTTAACCAAACATTTTCGGGATGTACTTGTTTCAATTGCCGATTTCAAAAAATAGATATCGATATAGCTCCATAATTGGTATCGAATTTTTCGTTCACAACAATAAGGCAGTTTATTTGACAGCTGGTATAATGAACCTATTTTTGTTGGACTATACGTATTTGTTATTCTTTGGATGAAATTACTCTCTCATGAATAACTCAAAAGCCTTACAAGCCAAAATATTATTTAAAATTATATGTGTTTGATTGTCATCTGAGGATATTCTATCCAGTAATCTGGGTATTCATTTGTGTTGTTTTTGGCGCATGTTAAAATGTATACAACTGAAGGACTGTATCCAAGATTAAGAATAAAGAATATTTAAAATGAAATAAACTGACGACTAGGCAGCATGGTCATAGATCTTAGCCTGTTCCTTACGGAACGAAGGAAAAAAAAAAGAATATTAAAAAAAAAAATGTTTTTGGCGCAATTATGTTGTGTTTGCTTCCTGGAATGGGAGAATAAAACCAAAAAAAATATGTTGTGTTTGTGAATTGTTGTGAAATCTGTTTTTATTTCAATGCTGAAGTCATGGTAGAGGAAATGTTAGAAGAAATTGATGGATCGATTTATAGTATTCATGTGCGAAATTTTTTCTGTCACGAGAATTTGGAAGTAAATCTAAACCGCAATGTCAATTTTATAGTTGGTCGAAATGGTAGCGGTAAAAGTGCTATTTTAACAGCTCTTGTTGTAGGTTTGGGCGGTAGGGCTTCTGCCACTAATCGAGGCAATAACTTACATTGTAAGTAACTATTTGACTGTAAAACTAACCAGCCTATAACTTATGAAAAGTGAGTTGCCACTAACCTTTAAATCGGGAAACCTTTTTGTTTCCAACGATGTACGGTAGTGAATCCTCATAAGGGGGTGCGCTACTATTGTAGTCGTCTTAATAATCCCCCTTGGTGCTCGGACGACTTTACATTGAATACCACCCGCGCCCGGTCTACGGCGGGTGGTTATGTTAGACTCTAGCAGAAGGCTAGCCTACTAACTAAACACTACTTATAGTCTTTGATCGGACCGCAGGCCTGGGTCCTTATCGGCTTTAAATTATAGCGCCTGCCCTCCAGCGCGGAATTCACCATCAATTGTTGTGATAACTTGCTAAGGATGACTCATAGTGACTGCCTTAGTTATTATCTAACATATTCTCATGCCCCATAGCTAGGTAAGGTAACAAATGACCTCTTAGGAAAGTAAATGGAAACAATCTAGCAATGTTTTAGGAAGGCATTGTGCACATATTCTAAACGAAATCTCTTCTGAAAGCTATTTATTTTTTTAAATTTTATGAGGCTCCTAAAATTTGTACATCTATTATATGTTGGTTACATCTTAAAGCATGCATGTACTCCAGTTCATCTGGCCAAATGTTAAGTTTAAAGACAGTGCTCTAAGTGAGTGTGGTTTGGACAACTGTGCAGCTGACCATATATTTTTAAACTGTCCCAAATATATCCCCTTAAATCTCAAAGACTTACAAATTTAACTCCCTTCTTTCGTATGTTGATTCACCCTTCATCAAAATTATTTCTCATTATATATCTTACAATCATATACAACTTTAATATCTATTTATTTTATGTTTTAGATTTTGCATATTAAATTTTATCTACATCTATACTTACTTAACTTACTTAACTAATGATTATAGAACAAAATAATACATAATTGCAGAAACTATAACTATTTAAAAAATATTGTATCATTATATGTCTAACTATTATAGTTTGTCACATAAAATAAGTGTTTTTCCATTTAAAAAAAATATATAAATGCTAAAGATATAAAAGCTCTTTTATTTATAGTTTGGAATTAGTTCTTATCAAAATAAATTACTTCATATTTAAGTCTGCTTTAGTACCATTATATAACTTTTGAATTATTCAATTTGGACATTCCATTCTAAAGATGTCACTAGTTTAAAAATGTAGGTTATTTGAAAAATGTTGCATGGCGCCACTCCCGCCGTACGCTTAAACAGCACCATAATAATAAAATAAGTGATGTAGCATGAATAGGTATAGAAGCGATTACATAAAGCTGTTGGTGATATACAAAAGAAGCTCAGTAAGTAAAGTGTATAGCAAAAGGCCTTTTTACAACAATTAAAAATAAAATAAATAAAAAAAGTAATACACAAAAAATATAAATTTTAAATTTCAATATTCTTCATTTTGAAAGTATGTATGCAAGAGTGTATAAAAAATTACAAATTTTCAAATGTTTGTGTAATGTATTTTAATTCCAACAATGTAATAGTATTTTAATTCCATCAGTGAAGAGGGTACAATTATCATTTGATTTATGTATTTTATTTTATCTATTTTTACTTTCATAGCCTGAATAAACAATTGACTTGCTCAGGGTTAAAAAAAAAGTAGTTTTGTAATCTAAACATTCACTCGGCAAAATCCTAAGGGGGTGCTGTCATCTACTCTAAAAGAAGAAGAATTAATGTGATTTCATTTGACCTTTTTAATGTGAATGAAAACATAGAAAGGCACTGTGAATATCTATGCCAACAATGAAACTTGGAATGCAAAGAATGTGAAGTAATTTAAACTGCATTTTGCTAAGACAAGACCTAACACCTACTTTACTTAGAATAACCTGAATTCCCTTAGTGCGGATGTGTATGAGCTACTGTTGATAACATACTTAGTATAGCAATCACATGTCATGCAGTTAATAGAATTGCTGGCTTCTTTTACTGTTTATACTAATTCTAGCACTCAACATTTTTTGAAATTGTATTCCAGCATTTATCAAAAAGGGAGCAAGTTCTGCCACAGTTGAAATAAAAATTAGAAACAATAGTCCCAAAGCATTCAAACCAAATATTTATGGTGACTCAATAACAATAGTTAGAAATATAAATGTTTCTGGTGGGTCAAACTATAAAGTGAAATCTGCCTCAGGTATGTATAGTATTTCACTATATACAGTGGGCAAAAAACATTTAGGCCAACTTTTACTATGTGGTGTGTTGCATATTCTTATATTATAAAGTACTGTAAGTTGTGATAAAAAGGTACTCAAATTTCAAGCAAATTTACTATCTGATTTTCAGGAGAAGTAATATCAACAAAATTTGAAGAAGTAAATGCTATAATATTGGCTCATGATATCCAGGTTGACAATCCTATATCAGTACTTAATCAAGATGATGCCAGGAGTTTTCATGCATCTGATGCTAAGAAGAAATATTCACTGTTTCGGAAAGCTACCAATTTGGACCAAACAGAAACAAATTACAATAGAGCACTTGAAAATTGCAATAAAGCTATTTCCATATGGAATCGTAAGAATGAGGTAGAGTAATAAAATCAATGTTGCATGTGTAATTTATATATTTCGTCATTATGGCCTGCTTGTTGAATTAATCTTTAACAAAATATATGTTCAGAATTGTATTGAAGGGCTGTTGCAATTGAGAATTATCATGTTGTAGCTGTTTATTACAACATTGTTTTTCATTTATTACTAAAACTTACATCATATTGGAACTGACTAATTACACAGTTTGGTTAAATGAAATTGATGAGAGGTGAGATTAAATGTCTTACCTTATCTTCTCTCTTTTCGGGAAAAGCTATTGCAACCCTGGAAGCTCTTTAGTGGAAGTCTACAATTTTAACTTTTGGGATATATTATCAGATTCGTAAAGTTACATACAAAAAATTTAAATATTTTACTTCTTAAATCCATGTTCTTGTTTATTTTGGAAATAAAAAAATATATATTGGAATAAATTAAAAGAAAAAACTGTCTCTTAAGTTATAGAGGCACTGAAGCAATGACATTTCTGATTGTATTCCATGCTCTCAAGACCTATTAGCAATGGCAACAGCAAATGACCACTACTTGGGAAACAAATGCTTTTGCTTTAATTCAGCATTGTTGTAGGAAAAGGCATTTTGCCAAAACTTTAAAAGAAATTCTCTGTTCTTTAAACTGTTATTTTTTAAATTTAAATAGGCATTATATAGAATCATTATAAAGTGTCAATTTTGTAATTCTAATAGACTCTAAAACCTCAATTCAACACTTAGCATGATGCACCTTTTGTGTAAGAGATACACCGATTGCCAAAAATATCATAGATTTGTTAAGTCGACTGCAGACTAAATTAAGGAATATTAACCTTTGGATTTCAGTGCATAGTGGTATGCCATGTAATGAAAAAGACTGTTTGACAAAGCAAGCAAGCATGTTTACTAGTTCATCACAGTCAATAGGGACAGCTGACAGATTATGAGTGTGGTTTGGACAAAGGTCCATTTATTTTTGTAGTATGATGTCACTTCCCTTTATAATCAAAAGCCTTTAAAAGAAGTTAATTCTTTTTTTCGTTAATTCCCCCTTCATCAATGTTTTTGTATTTTATTGTGCCTTATCCCAGCAATTGGCGTTTATTGAAAGCATTAAAAAGTCAAGGAGTTAACATTAAATATATAAGGCTAATAAAAATCTTTCTGAAAACTGCACAGCACAACTAAAATTAGAAACATTGGGTAAGAGCTTCCCCATAGAAAGAGGGGTAAGACAGGGGATCCGCTTTCACCAAAATTATTTTTAGCAGTGTTGGAAGAAGTTATCAAGTCCTTGGAATGGGAGAATCATGATATTAACATTAATGGCGTGAGACTCCATCATTTAAGGTTTGCGGATGGCATAGTTCTGATAATAGTGAAACACTACAGATTATGTTAAAAGATTTAGAAACAGAAAGTTGGAAGGCCGGCCCAAAAATTAATAAATCTAAAACCAAAGTGTTAACAAATTGTACAATAGGCAACATAAGTACAATAGGCAACTAGGCTGGGCGGCGGTCTATCCCTGTCATACTCTATACAGAATGACAGGGAGGGACTGGTGTCGGGTTTTGGTTTTGGGTTTGGGGAGATATGCCGGAGTCGACATCTATGATTAATTCTTAAATAAGTTTACCTAACGGCTCACTGGCGCACGGAAAAACTCGCAAGAGTTTATGTTGTGCCTTTATAATTATATTAATGTATTATATTATGTAAATAAATTAAAAAAAAAAAAAAAAGTAAAGATGGAAATCCTATGGATTATGTTGAATCATATATCTACCTGGGACTATTTATATCTTTTAAAGATCAGATGGGACATGAAGTAGAAAGGAGAATTGCAAGAGCATGGAGGAGATACTGGTCTTTAAAGATATTATGAATAGTAATCAATCACTATACAATGGCAATAAAAAGGAATGTCTTCAGCTTCAGCTTATGTTTTTACGTAGAAAAATCTTTACGGGTTTATTAAAAAAAAAATGTTGCTGGCGAGTTATTTTAATTTCAAAAAAAGTGTACAATATTACAATTTAAATATGAAGAAGAAAATATAGCAAAACCTAACACGTTTTTTTTTCTTAAACTTTAAATGTAGACTTTGTAATTATTACCCTAAACCATTTAAAATCAGTATAAAAAAACCGGTTGAACAAGATTTTTTTTTATTGGGGCTTAAGAGGTAGTCAAAGATCCCTTCAACCATTGAATTCAATTTGGCACACGATGCACCAACACCCGGTATATTACGTCATTGATAGTGAATTAATCTAAATAGTTTACCACGCACATTTGCCATTACGGACGAGACCGAATGCTATAGGATCTTTTATGTTTATAATAGAACATGTTTCATTTGCCCTTAATTTTGTAGGTAGGTCGGGTTCACATCGAAAGTTATATACCAAGATCTATTTAATTCTCTTTATACGCCCAGTACTTTATACGCCCATTGTACTTTGACAATCCATGGTAAAGAAGCAGACTCCACATATGTGTAATTCAATTTATCTGAAAAACTCATCAAGCAAAAAAGAAGAATATGCATTACCTTTATATGATGATCCTATCTACATAACATATACATCTGCGAAGAAATTCAAAGGTGTGACATAGTCAAACAAATCGTCCTGTGGAGACTTATATGAGCTGAGATGATTAATCAGTAGTAACCATTTGTACTCAACTGGTAATCGGAGAACCACAAATGCTTTCGTGTGTACAACCAGTTTAGCTGAATTCTGTTAAATAACCATACTGCAACAAGTGCCACATATGTAAACAAATTATACTATTATTGTGCAGGCACTAATCCTCTTAAGTTCTAAATGGAGTACAATAATGATGACACTGAGGAGTTAGTTCCGCCCGATGAAATCTGGTACAATCACGTAGCGGCAAAACAACATGTTGCGAGGAATGGGCGTATGGCCTTGACTCTTTAGGACAGGGTGTCCGAAATGGAGGCCGAACCTGTTTGCTCTGTGAGCTCTTCGAACCACAGGCGAAACACATTTACCGTGACCTCCGCCAACACATGCATATAACAGTTAAATAAATAAAATTTCATTTCATAAAAAGAAGTCTAGAAATCGCATAGTGATATTCTTCTTGAACTTCTACAGGGGGAGATGGGGTAACAGTTAATATCAGTCCGTCGGGTGTGTATGGTCTTAGTCTCTACTCTCCTTGAGAATATGTTCCATTGCGGTTAAGGACCTATAAAGTAAGACCTGCAATGGGGCTCGACAGCTTTAATAGGATAAGGTGGAGATCAGGCCTCAATAGAGCTCGAACGCCACATCTCTTTGATATGGTGGTTTAGTACTCGTTGGGTGAAGTTATTACCCTCCATCATGCTGGATACTATGTCTAACATATCAGATGAGCTGCGTTGTAAAGGCAATGTGTCGGAGTTTCGAGCACATAACATAACTATGTAATAGTGTGTTTCTGCGCCAGCGAAAGGTTTATTTTCTAGTTATTTAAGTCCTGCAGTTAGCGTGATAATATAAATGAGCCAAGAAGCTGGTAGAAATCAGCCAATTTTGAGGCGTGTTTGGCGACATATAATATTACACGGAAGGGTCTTGTCATCGCTATGATTGCCTTGCTAACAGTTCTTTTCCAGATGCCCAACCTTCTGCTGGTAGTCCAGCAATAGGTTGAGAGTTCACTGGATTTTCCTTAAAAATTCCCGAATCTTCCTGCTGGATAGTAGTCCTTCAGATACAGATTTTGACTTCGCCTTCGTCCCTCCTTGGAGGGTGGCGACAACCTGTTGATTAGCGCGGACTGTGGCACTGGCGTCGATTGGAGCACGTGGATCTTCCCTACCAATGGTAGCTTTGGTGGAAAAGGAGCTCGCTATGTTCCTGCTTTTGTGTGTTTGTCTTATCGGCCGTGCGCCAATCTCCACAATTGGGTAGACGATAATTTTTTAAATTCTATATATAATAAGAGTACTCTTTTAAGTGAGAAATATTGTAGAACCAACAGTACACCTGCACCTATTACTTTTGAAGATACATCGCCATGTCGTGGCGCTGCCGCTGTCGCGGGTCGCTCAAAAACACTCCATACTAAAAACACTGCAATCGTGACGTCACAACTAAGTAAACTCGCCTAATTTGTATGAGCGTATAAACAAATTTTATAATAACTTTGTTATTTGTACGTTTATAGGTATACTTTCTATATAAAAAAATGTTACATTTAATGTGAGAATGTAAGAAATGTGTTCGTTTCATTAGAAGTACGCAATGATATTTAACAACTATATATATGTTACGTTCATAGTAATGTACTTTGTAAATCTGTTCCGAGCAATCCAAAACTGCACACATTGACGACCCTTACGGATAAGTAAAACAAAAGATGCGAAATGCATACAAATGAAAGAGACAGCTACAATTTAAAATGAAATAAAACATGTTAGAAAAGTAAAAAATATTTATTAATAATTTTTAATTAATATTTATTAATTAAATAATTAATTAATTTTTTTTGTCTCTGAAAGTTTTTGTTTCGCGGTAATTTTTATGTGCGGAATGGAGACGAATATTTGTGTAATTATTAATTTTTGTATTTTGATGTAGTGTAATGTCCTAAAAACTACTTACTATCTTACTCACATTTCCTAAAAAATCTATACATTTAATCTTTTGATATAACTGCAATGCTAGCAATCCTTTTTTTAAATCTTTTATTACGTTGTGTAAGGCTTTTATTAATTTTTTGTAATAAGTTTTTTTTTAAATGTTGATTCATACACTCGTTTTCTTGGCGCTAACTTTCTTGGTGTTTCTAGAATTTCATCTAGCTCCGGCAAACTGACATTATCTAAACTCGATGGAGAGTTCTGAACGTAATAATTGTTTTGTTCCTTTATAAATGGGACAGCATCTTTTTTTAATAGGCTTTTTTTTTTAAACATATTTGTTAGTAGATTTGAAGTGATTGCTACAGATTCTGCTGCTATTTGAGGGTTTCCAGTCTGACTCACTTCTTTGCTCACGCACAATTGCTATTCAATCCTGTAGTCTGACTTGATCACTCGGGATCCTAATAAGAAAAAAAACCCAATAATATTCATTAATTATCAGTATCTAGAATGAATTATAATAATAGTAGAAAACGAATCCAGTAAAACTATTTTAATGATTATTAAAATAGTCCATTACCTAAAATAGACAGCTATCATAACGAACAATAATAAAGAACAACTGAATTTCCATATTGAAATCACTATCAGTATTCATTCTGCACTAACTGATCTATGTCCGCAGCACATGCATCCTTATCGCTCTCGGTTCCAAACTAGATCCCTCTCTCTTTCTTTACCCCTCAACATTGCGCTTTAGCGTCAGTTATTAGATTGTTTGTAAAAATAATTGAAATACAATAAATAATATAAGTATATTTGCATACTCACATGTGGTAAGAGATCCCTTGTGTTTTGTTCACTTTAGAATCATAATTAGTACACTTCCGAAACACATACGATGGATTTTTTTATTTATTTTAATAAACACTAACGAAACTTAGGATGCAGCGCGCTGCGACTGCGCTTGACGTCAACTTGACGCAGACTAATTACAAGACGTCCCATTTGGGACATATTTGTGTCTTCACAGCTCGCGTGCTTATGACATATCTGCCTCTTGTTTTATTTAATATCATTGGAAGTACGTCAATAATAATTACTCATTTTTTAGAAATCTAAAAACAATATAAATTAATAATTAAAGTGAAATTTCTATATTGACATACTTTCATGAGATATAAATTGCTCAAATCAGATAATTATAGTATAAAAACGGCCATAATCAGTTGTAGTCGTCTACCCTATTAGCGCATGTGTAAATATAGAGTTGTTTGTAGATAGTAGATAAAAGGTGTCTGTCCCCAATTGTACCAATGTTTATTATTTTCTAAGTCAATTGCTATTTAGTATTATTTCCATAGTTGGGTATTCACTCTTTAATCTGTTAATCCTAATTAACGATATTAACTCCAGTATGTACGAGTATATTCCGAAGAGTTACATGATTAATTTTTAATATTAAGTTTGAATTACATTTGATATTACTTAATTTATGTACTCTAAATATTTTTATTGCATATGTATGTTTAATACGTGCTGTTGCTAAATATCACTATATTGGATATTATAGGCTTGTTCGGAACTTGAAAAAGAGTATAAAAAATGGAAAACCAGTCACGAACAGCTTCAATCGCGTGATGAAATAGAATCTAAAAAAGAAATGTTACAAAACGAGTACTATTGGAGTGAAATAGCTGACTTTGAAAGGGAAGCTGCATTGATTCAATCACAGCATGACAAACAAAAAGCTAAAATTGAAACGCTGGTGGAGAAATTGTACAAAATGAATCAAAATTTTGGAAATAATAATGAAACTATTGAGTAAGTACATCTATTTGATTTTAAATATTTTTATAATCTAACTGACAGATACATGCAGCAGATAAGTTCTTCTGCGTTACTTTTAAGATTGAAGATTGTAATTACAAAAGAAATACAAAAATAATTAAGATGGAACCACTCGGCATATTTTCCATCCAAACGTATTCCCCTGTTTTCTCCCTGGAATATTACAGTATCTATGAATAAAGGGATACGTAGTAGTAATGTTATCGATATTCTAGTGTTGTTCGTTAATATCGATTAATACATTTCTTATAATAATAATAAATTTCTTACATTGCTATCATAACCTAAGCGATTTGATTCTTAGATTTCGATAACATTAAACAATTTGTCTATTATATCCGGTGTCTATATCTAGTCCTTTACGGATGATGATGTCAGAAAAGCTATTATTTCTATAACTTCTCGTACTATTGATAGTAATCGCATTGGACGCAATATGATTCTCTCTATTCGAGACATTCTTAACCCAACTATCACATATATCCTAAATACTTCCATTAATTCTGATGTATTTCCTTCTGCTTAGAAAGAACCATTCGTAATTCCCTAAAAAATTGAATCTAGTTTCCTTGTCAGACCAATTTCCATCCTAGTAGGATGGAACTTTCTAAAGTCCTTGAAAAACTGCTTTACCGTCAGCTTATCAGATTTCATAATCATAATTATCTTTTGAATACTTTACAGTATAGTGGCTTCCGTATGGGATATAGCACGAGTACTGCTTTAACCAAAATCACCCATAATATTTAGAGGGTATGGTCACAACTTACATTACTCTATTAGATAATTGGTTGATTTTTTATCTACTCACTGGTGTCTTATGTTCTCTTGGCATATCTCCCATTGTAAACGACTGGTTTCATAGCTACTTGTTGGGACGTCGGCAGCGGGTGCGCTCTGAGGCTATGAGGGCTGCCGGTGTCCCACAGGATAGCGTATGTATTACCTTCGCTTCTGTTCTCAATATTTACAAATTCCATTATGCAATAATTTTCATGTCTCTATCACTTCTGCGCGGATGACTTGCCGATTTACACGCAAGCCCCGCTATCTCATTTTTCGCAGGCTTGACTAACAGGGATTTCAATGTAATCCACAATTGGAGTAAAGCATATGGTCTAATAAATCCCAAACCATTGTTATTTTTTGCTTATATTATGGAAAGGGTCTTGGCTATAGTTTATTAACTGCTGTTATCTGTGGAGAAACAATTATTCCATTCAGCAAAATGGTTGAAAACTTAGGAATAGAATTTGGTCATTGCTTGGCATGAGGCTGTCCGGAAGAAGCTATATTTGCTGCATATAGTGTTATAAATAAATTCAGAAACTTTCTTCTAATACCTACAAAGATAGTGTTGCTTTATTATTCTTACTTTCCTTCATTGACTATGCTGACGCCGCGTGGATTAATCTGTATGAGGAACTTTTTGATGCTTTGAACAGCTACAAATTGTAGTCTTTGTTTACTTTTCAATCCCATTCGTCATGTTGTACTTTACGTTCTAATTTTAATCCGACTCTTGATATACCACCTTTATCGGATTATACGGTCCGGTTATTGAACTCTCTCCCTGAGAGTATTAGGAGATCGCAAATGCTGGAGTCCTATAATAATCAATGTTTAAGGCAGAGAGGTTGTCTAATTGTAACCTGTCCGGTTGCTCTATAGACAGCTCGGGTACGTGACCCTGACTTCTCGAGCCTTCGATGCCATTTGCCCCTAACCTCCGTGGCATCAATGTCCTTTCCTTCCTCCTCCTCTCCTATTACAGTTGTGGTAAGTCTCGGCTCTAATAAGGATAGCCTTATAATTTCCGGGTCTGTGCGGGTTGGTACCTCCATTCTGCCCATTTCGGTCGTGAAGCAATCACGCGTTTCGATTGAAAGGTAGAAACAGCCGCTCCTTCATGCGCCCCTCCTATACCTCTTGTGGTGAGGAATCTTGGCGATATTCGAGGCCGGCGGAGTGTTTGGTCTCAGTGAGTTCGTTGGGCGTGACGGGTTGACTCGCGGTACAGGGAGACCTGGTGGAAATGGTTACCGTCGGCCACCTGCCGGTCAGTAGGGGACCCGAACCCAGGAATATCCTACCTGGGAGGTTGTCCCACACAACCGGCGAAAATCCCGTCATGCGGTCGTCGTGCCGGAGTAGGAGACCGGAGTGGATCCCGTCGACTGCATACAGGGGGGCACCGGGGGCCCTTTCGTGCCGCGTGTCAGCTCCTCACACAACCCACTCTCTCATTGTGTACTGTAATTTGCCCTATCTTTGTCTACCGCCCGGACCCTCTCGACATTTGACCCTTTCCCAAAAACTTATAAATATGAAGGCCAATAAGAAGAAGCAAGTACGGCGGACACCCAATCCACTATTAAAATGGATATCTGCAACATCAGGGGTCTACACAGTAATCTCGATGCCGTCCACCACCATCTCGAGACGACTCGACCTGCCTTGCTCTTCTTAATGGAGACGCAAATATGCGAGCTGGACGATGTTTCGTACCTAAAATACCCGGGCTACGGCGGGCTAATAATAACTGGAACACACTTTCCTACGTAAAGCCGGAGTAGAGTGCGTATACGTCCGGGGCGATATTTGCTGTCGCCGCCTTCGGGGCCTCGAGCATCGGGATCTATCGTTATTCTGGCTACGCTTGGACCATGGAGGTCTTACCCGAATCTACGCGTACCTTTACAGATCCCATGCCAGTGAAATAGGGTCAGTTCATCTTTTTGAGCACGTCCAAGAGGGGATTGACCGAGCCTCGGAGCAGTATCCATCTGCGGAGGTGGTGGTTCTTGGTGACTTTAAGGCTCATCATAAAGAGTGGTTGAAGTCCAGAACCACTGACCTCCCAGGTAGAACTGTCTTCAACATGGCTTCGGCCTATGGTCTCTCGCAACTGGTTGTACAGCCCACCCGTATACCAGAGATAGAGAGCCATCAAGCTTCCCTGCTGGATCTACTGCTGACTACACGACCTAGCGGATACAAGGTTGTGGTCGAGGCTCCTCTCGGATCATCCGATCACTGCCTTGTTCGTAGCTCCGCCAGACTTGCGCAACCCCATCGCGTATCTACGACTAACAGTCGTACAGTCTGGCAGAATAAGTCAGCAGACTGGGATGGACTCCGGGAATTCTTCGGATCCTATCCCTGGAAGCGGCTATACTTTTCATCCGCAGAACCCGACATTTGCGCAGATTTCGTCACGGAGACGGTGTTGATGAGAATAAAATAATTCGTTCCCAGCGCCACTGTTTCTGTTGGGGGTTGCAGTCGTCCCTGGTATAATAATGCCTGCAGGAGGACTGCATACCGCAAGCAATCTGCTTTCAACGCCTAGGACAACGCCAGAAAAAGTCGGGGTCCAGACTTGCCAGAGAAAAAGCGACAGTACAATGCCGCATCCAGATCCAACAGGAAAGCTATTGCTGAAGCCAAGGCGGAACACGTGGCCAGGATTGGCGAGCGATTACGAAGCTATCCCAGTGGGAGCCGTGCTTTCTGGTCGCTCGCCAAAGCTGCGCAACAGAACTTCTGCCAGTCCAGTCTCCCACCGCTGCGAGCAGCCGATAACAGTCTTGCCCACAGCGCAAGAGATAAGGCCAATCTCTTGGCCGAACTCTTTGCCTCTAACTCGACTATGGACGATGAAGGAGCCACACCACCTACCATCCCTCGGTCAGGCGGGAACTCAAGCTCCTAAATGTACATAAGTCGAGTAGGCCAGATGGCATCCTTGCAGTGGTGCTAAAGACGTGTGCCCCTGAATTGACCCCCGTATTAACGCGACTTTACCGTCTTTTTTATCAGCAGAAAAGAGTCCCATCTTCGTGGAAGATTGCCCACGTCCACCCAATCCCCAAAAAGGATGACCGATCCGACCCGTCAAATTACAGGCCAATCGCGATAACGTCCTTACTCTCCAAAATTATGGAGGTCATCAACACCTGCCTTACTTCTAGGTACTCTTGGTACATAGAAGACTGATCTTTTAGTTTACCTAACGCACCATTGGGCAGAAACTTTGGAGGGCAAAGGCGAGGCTCTCGCCGTTGGACTGGATATCGCGAAGGCGTTTGATAAGGTCTGGCATAGAGGTCTTCTGGCGAAGCTACCATCATATGGAATCCCCGAGGGACTCTGCAAATGGATAGCCAGCTTCCTGGATGGTAGGAGCATTAAAGTCGTCGTTGATGGCTGCTGCTCGAAACCATGCCCATAAACGCTGGCGTTTCACAAGGTTCGGTGCTCTCCCCGACATTGTTCATTCTGCACATCAACGATATGTTGTCCATTGAGAACATACATTGTTATGCAGATGACAGCACTGGTGATGTGCGGTATACCAACCACCAGAAAGTCCCCCGGATGTCGCTACATGAAAGACGGTTGCAACTTGTGTCTGAAGTCGAGGACTCTATCTAGGGCGAGTCTCGGAATGGGGTACAAAGAACTTAGTCAAGTTCAACCCCACGAAGACACAAGTGTGCGCGTTCACTGCGAAGAAAGACACATTTATCGTAGTGCCTCAGTTTCAGGGAGTCGGTCTTCGTATGTCCGAGTTTATTGGGATTCTAGGTGTGGAAATTTCAGCCACAGTGCAGTTCGGGAGTCATTAGGAGGACAAAGCCAAAATGGCAAGTAAAAAATTGGGTGTTCTCAACAGAGCGAAGCGGTAATTCACGCCCAGCCAGCGTCTGATGCTTTATAAAGCTCAAATACGGCCGCATATGGAGTACTGCTCACACATCTGGGCTGGAGCCCCCAAATATCAACTCGACTCTTTTGACTCTCTGCAAAGTCGTGCTTTCCGTATAATCGGTGATCCCAATATTACGGCCTCAACAGAGACCTTGGAGCAGCGGAGAGACTTTGGTTCTCTGTGTGTTCTTTATAGGCTCTTTAACGGAGAGTGCTCTGATGAACTATTTGCAATGGTGCCTTCGTCACCTTTTTACCATCGCACTACCCGCCACTGCAGTAGAGTTCATCCATATCACCTGGAACCGATCTTGTCTAGTACAGTTCGGTTTCAGCGTTCATTCCTTCCGCGTACATGCAAATTCTGGAATGAGCCCCCATCTGCCATGTTTCCTGAGCGCTACGATATGTCTTCAAACGAGGCTTAAAAAGAGTATTTCTCTCCAGGTAGGCAGCGGCTCAGCTGTGCCCCTGGCACTGCAGATGTGCATGAGCGATGGTTACCACTTACCATCAGGTGTGCCATTTGCTTGTCTGCCACCGTATGGAATAAAAAAAAATCAAGCCTGTGTCCACTTCCTGTCAACGATTCCTTAATTTAAAATAGTTATAGACTATTTTTGTCCCTTCCGATTACTGCAGTCATCGTTTTATTATTTTTTTGTTTATGGTCTTGTTTTTGATGTGTAATAAAGAGGTATGTTATGTTATGAAAAAGCAAAACATAGGGATACAACTACAGCCTTTCCCTGTTTTTATTGAAAAAAGTAATCATTCGGTTTTTTAAGGAGTAAACAGGGCATAACGAAATATTAATTTTATCTTTAATTCGAAGGTATTTTTTAACCGAACTGCAGTTGTGCAAACAACGGGGAAACACTTGATGTTCACGAGTCGGATTAAATAAAATACCTACTATGAATGGCGACATATACATAAAGTCGTTAATTTTACCGATATTGTAGTATTGTTTCACGATATCCATAGTTTTAACATATTGGGCTAGTTCAACTGCAGCGTGACATTAATTGATTTTATAAATACCTAAAGAGCCAAACAACAATACATATTTTAAATAAAATTTTAAATTAATATTGCAGTTATTTACCATACATAGTGAAGGAAAACATTTACCTCTATAATGAACTATATACAGAAATGCTACTTAGTTTTACTTAATTAGCGTTCAAGGCGGTGTGTGGAAGCCATTTAGTGTAGGTAAGAGTATCATTATTATTGATTATGTCGGACATCATACCAGCCGGAGCAGTCTGACTGGTATGACCTATCGACTAAACTCAGCCTGTGCCTAAGTTCTAAGAACCATGTAGGAAAATCGAGAGGGCGACCTCAGGCGAGGCATCGATGCAGCGCAGGCCCATAAAGGGGGTACAAAGCGCTTGAAGGGGCGCGGGAAGCCAAAGCGGGGCCGGCCTTTATCATGAGGAGTGTTTTACATTCTTACTCTAGATACGATCTCTATTTCCATCAATTTTGTTCTATCAATTAACTGTATCTAGGTAACGCTTAAATAAATCAAGTAATACTTATTGTCAGTTGTCTTTTTGCCTCTGTAGTAGTAATAAAAAAATTGTTGTTTAATTTTATTCGTAGTTCATTGAAAGCGCAATTGGATGAAAAGAAGTTGGAGAAAACTGCCATGGAACAGGAGTTCCGTGCGCTAGAGTCTGAATCGCGCAACCTACAGAACGAGTGGCGAGCCGCGCAGCACGCCGTCAGCAAGCACACTGACCTGCTAAACAGAGAGAAGCGCAAGGTTACCGATATCGAGCGCGAGATTCAAAACATTGAGTTAGTTATTCTGTATTATTGATTACGACTATGCCACAAATTACCAGTTATTCTAACATCAAACTATTTATTTAACAAATTATCTTCACACTGAAATTTTATTCTATTAAACAGAATATATATATATATATATATATATATATATATATATATATATATATATATATATATATATATATATATATGTGTGTGTTTAATTGCCAGCAATGTGATTTAATTAATTAATTTGATATAGTTAATATTAACATGTTTTTTATTTCATACAAATGTAGTATTACTGAAAAATTTTTAGAATGAAAATCCTTGTCAAGATCTTGCAATTTATTTTTTGTGATTACATATACTTTAGATATTTGTATTTTTTGCCGAATATGTCTATTTACAGATTTTATAACAGACAGTTGATAACCTTTCAAAGTTAATCGTTCATAGTTTAACAATACTGAGGTAAAATGCCAGAAGCTTGAATTTTGCGTATTCCTGTTGTACTGTATATGACTGTTCAATAATAATATAATGTATATTGCGCATATAAAGTAAAAATAATTAAATACAGAAAGACTAGCATGTTTGTGTATTAATAGTTCTGTGTTAAAACGAAAATGCAACATTTCCTTATTAGAACAATTATAATAAAAAAACAATAAAACAACAACAAAAAAGCAATAAAAAGATAGAGAACCGTACTTACGGAAGTTATTTGTAGCTCAGGACAGTCAGCGCAAAAGCGTGCGGAGCTGGAGAGCGTAGCTACGGAGGCGGAGGAGGCGGTGAATATGGTGACAGCGCGTTATAACACCGTGCAACACGACGCTGCGCAAGCGCAGCAGCATTTGCAGCAGGTGACCGCGCGGCGCGACCGAGCCACGGCTGCCGCGCAGCGCTCCCGAGACTCCCTCAGTGAGTCACGCACTATCATTACTTCACCTAAGAGCAGAACCACACTGTAATTGCAAGGATTTTCACATCTGTCGGACTTGCGCTGCTAGTATTCTGCGCCTGCACGTAGTTTACCAAATCGCCGCCAAGTCCGCCAAATCATTCATTATCATTAAATCATGTAATTATAAATCAGCATATGATTTTTAAATAAAAACAGGAATACTTACTTTCTTCATTTTTATAATAATAACACTCCATTCACACTTTTATTTTAAAAAATCGCTTAAATGGCTTCAACTCTTTAGATCTGTATCCCCACGCACGCTTTAATAAAAGACTGTCTTATAAAGACACATGATATAAGCTAAAATAATTAGTTAATTTATTCAAGTATCTAGGACTCATGAGGTTCCCCCCATTCGACATCCTGGCCGACATGTACGCGGCGACGTATGCGTCGCGGCGTGTCGACCGGGGGGGCGATGGGGGGAGCGCCCTGGAACCCGCGCACGAAGTGCCTAAGCGGGAGTGGTACCGACGGATTGTGGCGGCCTGGCGTGCGCAGCTCGAATTACGGATCTGCGCGCGCCAGCGGGCCGTCGGTGCCGTACTCCCGCACCTCGAAGCTTGGCTCAACGGGAAGGAGGAGGTCACCTACCGATTGACGCAGATACTCACCGGGCACGGCTGCTTCGGTGAGTATCTGTGTCGAATAGGACGGGAGGGATCGACACATTGTCACCACTGCGCATCCGACCTCGACTCGGCCCAGCACACGCTGGCGGAGTGCCCCGCGTGGGCCTCCGAGCGCCGAGTCTTGGTCGCAGAGATCGGGCGAGATCTGTCTCCGCCGGCATTGATTGCGGCAATGCTGGCGGACGAGGGAGGTTGGAGGGCTGTGGCCTTCTGTGAAGCAGTAATGCTCCAGAAGGAGGCCGCCGAGCGGGGTCGGGAGATGGCCGATCCCGCTCGAAGGAGGCGGCGCCGGGCTCGGTAGCACAGCTGCGGCGCCGCCGCGGGTCGCCGGCGGGCGCGAGGAAGTCGCGACCGCTACGGCGACCCGGGATGGACCACGCCCCTTCCGTGGCCGGGGGGCGTCGTCGGTGGAGGGGACCGGGGAGGTGGTAGCTTCCCCCGAGGAGGGCTCCCCTCTAGAGAGGGGAGCGGAGGCTGGGGGTTTCCGGAAGTGACCTTTGTGTTCCCGGGGGCTCCCTACATGCCTGAGGAAGGCCATCCCTGAGGTTTTTAGTGGGTAGGCCTCCCCCTTCTGGGGAGGAGAGCCCCACATAACCCCGGCTCGCCACAGCCGGGGTATGCAATTTAATGCATTTTCCTCAGGGGAACAAAAAAAAAAAAAAAAAAAAAAAGACTCATGAGGTTAGTAAAGCTTAAATACTAGTTAGTAAGCTATTGTAACAAACTTTAGACCTTAAATTTAATATAATACTGTAAATTATTGCTGCCTCATTCCATTAGAAATGTTACAGCAATGATTTACATAACGACACGTTGGCCAGCGATCATGGTCAGAATTGTGTTGGAACTGTTCCGCATTCGACGCACCAGGGAGCCACACATTTTACGCATCAGTGTGTAAAAACAATTATGGTTCATATTTATTTTGCATGTTATGTTAATTTTCGTATGTATAAAAAAAAGCATTTATGTATACATATAACAATATTTTTACATTGTATATAATCTGATGTGTAATAATAAACATCTTCAATTGAAACTCATGTCGATATTTGTGATTTAAGGGAAAAATAAGAATGAAACATACTTTGTTATTTTATAAATCTATAATCTATCTCGAGCTATGCTAATGAGTTTTGCAAACCGTATACAAAAAGTTTATTTTTTTAATTTGATTTAAATGAGACGCATTGTTTGACTCGGGTACTATACCAAGTCTTGGCTTGTAATAGTCGACCATGCTAATATAGCATCGAGCTTAGTTCAGTTCCGCTCTTAAGCCTCTCATTTAGTTGTAAAAAATTGATCTATTTTTTAACTACACGATAGTTAGTACATACTTAGCAGGGGAGCCCAAGCGGGGATTTTTGAAGTGACTCGAGTGTGTCAGAATATTACATAGGGAGAATTCTTGCACCCTTTAATGTACCTCTACCAAGTATAAACCCTCCATATGTTGAAGTGTGTTGAAGGGAATCGATTTGTAAAAAAACTTGTACATTGTATTTCTGGTAACTATTAGATATTAATCTGACGATTAATTGAAGGAGGATGGCCGCAACAAGCGGTTGAAAAAAAAAAGTTATTCGAGCGTGTTAGACATTCAAAGCGTATGTCAACTAAAGCTTAATAAGTGTCCTAATAAAATATCTGACGATTTAGACATGACGCAAACTCATAATATATTTTTTTTATATGTAATAGAGATTTGTGATACTCCAGCGCGTCAGATTTTTATGCAGGAGGGTCAAGTTGATGTCATAGTCCTCCTGAATAATAAATAATCTGACAATTTACTCCAGCGCGTCAGATTTTTATGCAAGAGGGTCAAGTTGATGTCATAGTTCTCCTGAATAATAAATAATCTGACAATTTACTCCAGCGCGTCAGATTTTTATGCAAGAGGGTCAAGTTGATGTCATAGTTCTCCTGAATAATAAATAATCTGACAATTTTATGGTGGGATATTGTTAGTCTGACTATATTGAAGGAAATTTAGAAATAATATATCCGCATTTAAGTACAGAAATTGGATAATTTATTAATATAACATTAAATATATATCATTCCAATTTAAAATAAATTACAGATCATTAAAATTTAAAATACATATTTTAGTCTTCATCTCCACTAGACTCATCTTCGAAGTTTGTTACCACTTCAACTTCCTGGTCGTCCTCATCTCGTGATTCTGTAACCAAGAATGGTTATGATGCATTATAATGTTATATTTATGTTATGATAGTATAATATGAAAAAGAAAACGTACCTGAACCGAAAGTATCTCCTAAAATGTCACGTGTTAAAAAAAATTGAAACGCGCTCGAGTATTTCAGGGTGACGTTTTTTTTACAACTCCGAGACTAGCTTGTTTCCAGATTATTGAGATATACAATCTTCTCAATGTAATTAATCAACTTTCTCCCCATCTGACTCGCTCGAGTTTTTCTATGGATCTATTTTTTTTACCAATCAGACGGATTCCCCTCAATACACCCCACCATATGGAGGGTTCATACTTGCTAGAGGTACTTTAAAGGGTGCAAGGATTCTCCCTATATATATTTCTGACACGCTCGAGTTACTTCAAAAATCCCCGCTTGGGCTCCCCTACTATTATTTGACAGCTAAAAGACTACAAATTTTATACAACTTTTGCCGACCGCTGTTCACATGTATTTGATCAGTACAGTACGTCAATTTATCTCAAACAAGGTTGTCAAAAATGTTGCTCAAATTTCCAAACATATTAGAGATAAAGTGTTTCGCAGAACAACTGAAGCAGCTGTTACGCGAGGTAGAGTCGCGTGGTCATGATGCGCTTGTTGTATACGGTGCCAACATGGTGGAGCTGTGTCGGTTGGTGCAGCAAGCTACTGCCAGGGGGGAGTTCAGCGCCCCGCCGCGGGGGCCAGTCGGTAACATCTTACATGCATCTTGAACTCTTGAGCTTAACAGAATACTTTTATTGCCGCCCCAAATAATACCGCAATTATAACTGCGAAGAGATGTAAATCCATGGGGTCAGTATTGGTTTTTTAGGGTCATTTCACCTAGACTTAGGAGAATATCACCAGTAGGAATGTACATTGGTTGAGTATTGAGATTAGAAATGAAAATATATGTATATCTATTATGTCCTAATAATGAATATCCGAATTATTTAATCTGGTGGCTCGAACTTAATAGTGTGCATTTGCACAAATACATAGCAAATGATTTTTTTTTATGTGGCCGACTATTCATGACTAGTCAGACTATACATAAGACTTTGTGGCCACCTCTATTCCCTATGTAATAAAAGCTCTTTTGTTATTTGAAATGTTTACTTTGGCGTGCTGCTGACTGTACCATATGCCGCAAAGTTACCGCGTATCGGAAAATTGCATCCCCTTATATTTTACCTCTGAACTTGATTTTCCTAAATGAACTAAGTGAATTAATTTTTCTTTTACTTGCAGATATATTGAATGCTATAATTTGTATTACGCATATTTTTATGCACAGGATCATATATAAAAGTAAAAGACAAGAAATGGGGTGGAGCTCTCGAACACATTATAGGAAGATCTATTACGTCTTTTTGTGTGAACTCAGCAGAAGATTCCAGAAAGTTATTTGAAATAATGCGTGAGGTAAGTATTTATGTGGTTCTACTTCTAATAATTTTATCAGGGAGTACATGTAATAACAGATTGATTGAAAATATGAAATGAAGTGTAACATATTAGTCATTCGTTGATTATAATTTGAGTATTTCGGATTCTTTTTAGCACTATAGTATTTTTAACACAAATATTTGCTGATCGGTACTTTGATTAGAGCTTCTTCATCATACGACGTCTTTTGTTTATAACTGATTTGATCTTTTCATATATGATAATCCGACTTTTGGATATGTGCTAAACACGTACGAACACAAACCTATTTTAAAACTGGATTTGAATATACACTATGCAATGTACTGAAGTGAATATTGGTAATACAAAAATATTGAGTTGAGGTACAATGAATTTTGGCGACACCTTCGTCGCAGCGGTCGAGTGATCGGCTAGTACACAAAGGATCGCAGGTTCAATCCCCACATGGGACAGATATTTTGTATGACCTCTAGGTTTTTTGTGCAAGTGAGATTCTATTTTTGTGACATGACACATTAAAAATCCGACGTTTTATTGTGATCACGTGGTGAATAGATAAAAAATTAAGAGATAGAATTTATTTTTGTTTTTTGGAGGGACTATGGGCCTTTATATCTAAATAGTAAACTGCAACCATGAGAGTCGTATATAATGCACTGTTTTGATTTTATGAAAAAATTCATGATTATTGTTCTATATTTTTAAGTGAGATATTCAGTTTCTCAGGTATTTAAAAAATTCTGGTGAAGGTAGCCTAAGACTGAAGGAAGACCGATCTTCCTTCAGTCTTAGGCTATGAAAGGCCACTTATTTACTTGCACATTTACATTCATCATTTCTTTATATTATTTAACATTTCAGTCCAGAAATTCTTAATAATGGGCCGCCCCCAAAAATCTCGTACTATGCACTTCACCAATTCGACCATCTTATAGGAAGGCCTACTATAATACTACGATTCCCGGCATATGCTGTAGGGACACATATGTTGCGAACGTAGCAATTGTGTTGCTACGCCACCGACGCATTTGCATTATCCGTAATACACGGAGTCAGTCGCAAATGCACGGAGTTACGTGGTGTACGTGTTTTATTTTATTCTGATTAAGTTTAAGGTAGACAAGTATAGGAATCCCTATCTATACTTATACAAACCTTGCATATGCCTATCATTAGACGATGATTCTACTGGAGTATCTTTCAATCCGTGGAGTCATGACCTTCTGCCTTGGTTCTCCTGCAGATTTTATAATTCCTGCTTAGATTGACCTATGGGTAACTTTTATCCTCGTTATATGGCCAATTGTAAATGGTTAGACGTTAATAGTAACGTCCATTTACAAACGGTTTGATAGTAGGGACACGGTATCGAATAAAAAGTATCGATACTGTACTCATGAGTAGTATCGATAAGAAAGTATCGTACTCGTAAAAGAACCGACACAAAAGTATCGATACCTCAAAGTATCGAGTACTTTTCACATGCAGGAGCCAGCCAGGTCATACGTTAGTATTGTCTATAACTTATTATATGTTTAACTTTATGTTTAGTATTATCTGTATCTTCATTCAGTAAGAGAAAATGAAAATATAATGGTTTTTTTGAATAATTTTTCCGCGAGGGAAAGCAAATCTATCTAAGCCCATACAGCCAACGAACCATTGACTATTGAATAAACGAGTTAGAATTAAACAAGTGAAATATGAATTCAGTAACGGATCTACTCTATAAATAATAGCTTCAGCTCGATTGAACAAGATGGCACTCTATTGTAGCAGGTGTTATTTTGCGGAAGTCCACATATATTACAAAGGATATTGATTACGTTTGCTGATTCCGCGCAGTTGATGATGACTTGTCCAACAAGCAGACAAGGTCGACACGTGTTTCGTCTCGTCGTGAGACGAATATCCTTTGTAGAACAAGATGGCGTTGCTAATGTTGCCACAAATTATAAAATGAAACCTATGTAATAATTGGCAGCATCGAGGCGATATATTTTTTTATTTATTTATTTATTAAACTTTATGCAAAAAAAAAAATTACATAGGCGGGCTTAATACCTAAGGTATTCTCTACCAGCCAACCTTTGGGTGGTGTGGAGATGTGGTGTAGGTGCATCGAGATTTTGATAGGTCTATACTTAAATATGAAGGTATCTGTATGAATAAAATGCTGAATATTATTATAAACTAATATATAATACAATTATATACATATATTTAATAAACTATGTAGTAACATATATATACAAGTATAAATATATATTTATATAAATAAATAACAATATATAAACTATGTAAATATTAATTATTTAATATCTGCCAATTCCTTTACAACATCCTTGCAAGATCAAGCTTGTGCCATAATATCCGCGAAATGTTTACGGACCTTTCGTTTAAATGAGGCCCGAGTTGGTGCCATCCTGATTTCATAAGGGAGAGAGTTCCACAGAAGTATGGACTGAATTTGAAAAGAAGAGTGGACAGAGTGAGAAGTGTGCTGAGGACAGCTAAGAAGAAGATTGTTAGTCGACCGTAAGGTTTTAGAGTGAGTAGAACATAGATATTGGAAATGAGATAATAAATAAGAGGGAGAACAGGAACAGTTAAGCAGAGCGTAGAGAGTAGTGAGAGCACGCACGTTTCTTCTCAACCGGATGGGTAACCATTTCAGCTCTTGTCTGTAGGCGGAAACGTGGTCATATTTACGGAGACAATATATAAATCTAATGCCATAATTCAAAAGCCGATCAAGTTTATTCAGCAAGTCTGAATTCAGATCAAAGTAACACACGTCACCATAATCGATGATGGGAAGGATTAAGGTCTGCACAAGCATTGTCTTAGTATTGATGGGTAAGAAGTTCTTCAGTCTGTAAAGTGCTCGTAGGGTCCAGGTAACCCGCTGACTTACACTAGTGACTTGCGTCTGCCAATTCAATGTGGAATCAATGTGCAACCCGAGATCTTTTACAGTTTTACTGAGAGCAATCATTGATCCGTTGAACATAATTGGTGGAAGAGAAGCAGTTACGACCCTACTGAGCATATGCGAGCTACCAACAATAATTGCTTGACACTTTGTCGGGTTCACACTTACCCCAAATTTCTCACTCCAGTTGTGTATTGCTATTAAATCTTTGTTTAAATCATCGATGGCTTCCGATAAACAGTCTACTCGTCTCTGAGCGTACAGCTGAAGGTCATCGGCGTAAAGATGATACGGACACTGAAGACAGCGAGAGAGAAAATTGATGAAAATGGAAAATAGCAATGGAGATAGTATACCGCCTTGCGGAACGCCAGCAGTAAGGCTACGCCAAGAAGATGATAACTCATCAACGCGGACCGACTGCTGCCGTCCGTGAAGATACGACATAAACCAGTCCGATACCTTAGGGGAAACCATAAGATGGGACAGAATGGTTAGAAGTAGATCATGACTAACGGCATTGAAAGCGTTTGAGAAATCTATTAAGACTAGAATGGTGACTTTACCTTTCTCAATACCCTCTCTAATGTCGCCAGTCACTTTTAGGAGAGCAGTGGTAGTACTGTGCCCGGGCCTGAACCCGGATTGGTAGGGACTTAACAAGTTATTGTCAAGAACAAATTTTGAAAACTGAGCGTGGGCACAGGCTTCGAGCACTTTGGACAGGAAAGGAAGGATAGATATGGGTCGGAAATGATTGGGAAGGCTGGGATTAGTGATTTTGGGTAAAGGACGGACGTAAGCCATTCTCCATAAGGATGGATACTGACTCGAGTCAAGGGAAAAGTTTATGATGTGAGTGATAGCGGGTAGGATATAGTCCAGGATTGTGATAACCATTCGACGACTAATGCCATCATGGCCCACAGCCCTAGACTTTATGGATAGGATGATCTTATTGACTTCCCCCAATGTGACCGAGGAATAACAAAATGAAGTGATAGTTGGGCGAGGCAGACTCATAATATAATTTTTAGTCTCAGTTGTGACTTGGCGATCCAGTAAAGAGATTGTTGTAAAGTGGCGATTAATATCGTCCAAGCCAATTGTCTTTGGAAAATCCACATTCTGTGAATTACCGATACCCAGGGTTCCAAGGAACTTCCAGATATCAGCAGAAGAGGAAGATGATATATTCTCTAAAATGTGGCGGCGTTTAGCATCACGTATCATCTTGTTACACCGATTCCGTGCTAATTTGTAAAGGCTCCAGTTTTCTGTGGTACGGTCCCTTTTAAATTTACGAAAGGCTCGATCCCTCCGCCGCATTGCCATACGTACTCCTTTCGATATCCATGGTGCAGGTGACTTCTTGAGTTTAATTTTCTTTATAGGAGCATGGACATCATAAAGGGTGAGGATAGTGTCATTGAAGATGCGTACCTTGTCATCTACATTGGCTGCAGTAAAAAGAGGTTCCCAGTCGAGGGAAGAAGCATCATAACACAATTTGTCTAAATCCATCCTACCGAAACAACGCACGTGCAGAACCTTAGGGCGAGACTTAGGAGGTTTAAGGGTATAGGAAATGTAAACAAGGTCATGACGTGAGAAGCCAGGTGCAGGAAGTTGACCGTATAAAGAAGTTAAGGAAGGGTTGGATGAAAGGATTAAATCAAGCCAGGTATCATCACCAATAAGATTGTGATGGGTAGGTTGCAGAGGTAACACGTGGAGGCTGGCTGATTCAATAATATGAAGGAGTTTACGGGAACGAGGACAACCGGATGACAGGTCTGTATTGAAATCACCCATGATAATATGATGTGTGTACTCTGACCCAAAGGATTCTAGGACTTGTTCGAGTTGAGAGAAGTAGTCCGTGGCTGGAGGACAATAAACAACTCCAAGGACAGATTTAACTCCTTTCACAATCAGTTCAAGAAAGAGATATTCAGCGAATGCGGAAAACTGCGAAGGAGAAGAGGCAAGAATTTTATAGGAAAAGTCAGAGCGAAGATATATGGCCACACCACCCCCTCCCTTGCCAATCCTATCATTTCTGATAAGGATGAAGCCCGGAAGAGGGTAAGTAGCAGTAGGAAGGTTAGGTTTAAGCCAACTTTCTGAAACCAGGATGGCGTGAGCATTAACATTTGAGAAGGTGGCTAAAAATTCACTATAGTGACTGGCCAAACTTTGAGCATTAACATGACACACATTAAGACACGTATTCTTTTTTGAAGAGAATACCTGATTCAGTGAATCAATAAGCGAGTCTGATGAAGAGGAAAAACTTGAGTTGCACAAATCTGAGGAATCATCGGCAGAATAATAAATATCACTATCAGAAGACATTATAAATAATATATATATATGTATGTATATAATAAAAAAAAACAAATATAATTATATATAAGCCTAACAAGTAACGAGCAATATATATTATTTGTTCACCACCCGCCAGCTGCAACTGCACAAAAAAAAAAAAAACAAGACAAACGCACAGATACAACAATACAACAATCACGGAACAATAATGGAATAAATATATACGAGTATACAACTAGTGCAGACTGCATTCAAGAAAAAACTATTACGGAAAAAGTGAATACATAACAACAACAAGTAACGTCTTTAGCTGCAGTAACAAATTGTCCGACGAAACGGAACGCAATAGAAACATCAAATTTATATTCGATACGATACCTGCCAAAAAGTACTTGTTAAGTAAAAGTATCGAACTCAAAGTATCGAGTACAAAAGTATCGGTATCGAAAGCAAATCTACTCGATACCATAAGGTATCGATACATTTTTCGTGTCCCTATTTGATAGTAGACATAGGTCTACTAGTCTTTTGTCTTTAGACACTGTATTAGATATGGCAAGATTGTTTCTTTTTGTTACTAGGACTTAGAACTATTTGTCTTAAGTAAACACGACACGACACAGTGACGAGTACGTCACCAACATATAGCATAAAGCTTCCCAACTTTATAACATGATGTGATTTGCGATTCAAACATGATGTATATCATTTCTGTGTCTCAGTATTTCGTGTACACTTCAGGTTTACGGTAATTCGAGCAAGCCGGGAGTGACGTGCAGTAAGTTCTTGTCGCGGCGCCACGACGTGGGTGGTCGGGCCGTGCGCGCCACACCACACCATGCCGCTCTCGAAGCGTTGCTCGTGTCGGATCCCGTGGTGGCCAACTTCTTGGTAGACACGCTGGCTGTGGAGCGGGTCCTGCTGGTGGAAGACCACGGTGAGTGATCCTCCCTTCACTGCTTGTGATGCACCCAGTGGTGACCAACTTCCTGGTGGATACGCTGGCCCTGGAGTGCATCCTGTTGGTTGAGGAACAAAGTAAGTGACCCCTTTTCGTATAACTATATACTACTCGCGTCGGACCTCATGGTGGCCAATTTACTCTAGCTTCCTTCCGCTGGCCGTAGAATACGTCCTATTCGTGGAGGAGCATGGTCAGTGCCCCAGCCTTCACAGACCTATACTGCTTGTGTCGGATGCCGTGGGGCCAACTTTCTGGTGGACAAAATGCCAGCGAATGGAGTCCTATTGGTGGACGACGTTATAAGACAGAATCGAACTAGTATAATATAGTAGTTAAATATAATATTTCATCTCGCATTAGTTATTTGCAATATCATGATTGAGAAATTACAATATATGGTTGGCACAAAAAATTGATTATGATTTTAATGTATCCAAGGAAACCGACAGAATTATCAGAATATTAGTTGAGTTAAAGTTCTGAGTGTTCAATTTTCGTATCATATGTAGATACACTTGAATTTTTTTTTAAATAATATTAGTGTAGATGAGAGTAACTTGATTGTAATGTGTTGATAGAGGACGCAGTGCGTTTGTCCGACACGGTGGAAAATGTGCCAGAGAACTGCGCGCGTGTGGTGACGCTGGATGGCAGCGAGTACTACCCCGCGCCCGCCTACCGCTGCTACGGCGGCGCGGCCCGGGGCCCGCGGTACCTGCAGGCCAGCACCGCCGACCGCAAGAGGTCAGACATCACAATCATAGTTAACTCGACGATCATTATTCCTACAGTCGCTTCGCAAATGGTTTGATAGAAAAGTCGTGTGTGTGTAGTAAATGATGTAATCTAGTTGTCAGCTTATTTTTTAGGAGATTAGATCTTGATGAATTGTATTTAATTTCATAAAGCGCCAGATTGGTTTCAAATATTTTGTTATGGAATGCTCACTGCCATTTATCTTATGACATCTAAAACATACTAAAGGAGATTTAAGCACTTGTGTTGCCATACATTTTATTCTTTTTTTTTTATTGCCGTACGTGGCAGACGAGCAAGCGGCACACCTGATGTTAAGCGTTAACCGCTGCTCATGGACTTCAGTAATTCCAGGGGTGGACACAGTTAAGCCGCTGCCTACCGTGATGAGATTATTCTCTTTAAGCCTCGTTTAAAGAGGTACATGTCGTAGTGCAGGGAACACCACAACAGGAAGATGATTCTACAGCTTACATGTCCGTGGAAGAAATGATCGCTGGCTGACGTACTAGACGGGAACGAATCCAGGTAGAAAGGGTGAAGTCTATTGCGGCGTCGAGTGGTACGGTGATAGAATGGTGCCGCTGGTACCAAGTCAAAAATTTCCTCGGAGTACTCCCCGTTGAAGAGCCGATAGAACACACAAAGGGCTCCAAAGTCCCTCCGCTGCTCCAGTGACTCTAATTTATCCGTCAGATTGGGATCATCAACAATTCGCACAGTCCGTCTTTGAAGGGAGTCCAGTGGGTCCAGCTGGTATTTGGGAGCGCCTGTTCAGAGATGCGAGCAGTACTCCACGTGTGGTCGAACCTGCGCTTTGTAAAGTACAAGCCGTTGACCAGGCGTGAAGTAACGCTTGGCTCTGTTCAAAACGCCTAACTTTTTGCTCGCCAGTTTGGCTTTGTCTACCAAGTGACTCCCAAATTGGACCTTGCTGCTAATGTCGACGCCGAGGATCCCAATACTCTGTAAAAATTATAACACGAAATGTATAAATTAACGCCGAATATATACGAGTATGTGGGTGGTATGGGGATAGAACACCTCTTGAAGTTTCGCCTGCCACAATTTTTTGGGACAACCAGTATTACGAACTTTCTAATAAATGTATATAAAAATCTGCACAATATCAGAATGTAATAATTGTTGTCAATTTATGTTATTATATAATATATTTCTTATAGTAATAAATAATAATTACTTAATAAACATTGTGTCTTTGTTTGTTGATGTTGAAAAAGCTTCGCTGCTTTATTATTGCCGTGAACAATATATAGTGAGAGGAAACTGTGGTAATGGGTAAAATGATCTCAGAGGAGCGGAATATCTGTGAATAGATAAACGGAGCTTACAACGATTGAGTTCTGACATTTTCGGCTTGACTGTTTGGTAGGCAATTACAAGCCGAGATCAGGGACTTGGAAGAGAAGCTAAGGAGTCAAGAAGCGGAGCAAGCGAAACTCAGTAAGGAGAGCAGCGAAGCGCACGAAGCTGAGCGGGAGGCGTCGCGAGCGCTGCAGGCGTTGCTGGGCGAGCGGCACCAGCGGGAACGGGCCGCGCGGGCCGCCAGGGACGCGCTCGCCACGCAGCGCGCGCCGCACCACGCTGTGTTGGTAAGTGAGCGGGAGGCGTCGCGAGCGCTGCAGGCGCTGCTGGGCGAGCGGCACCAGCGGGAACGGGCCGCGCGGGCCGCCAGGGACGCGCTCGCCACGCAGCGCGCGCCGCACCACGCTGTGTTGGTAAGTGAGCGGGAGGCGTCGCGAGCGCTGCAGGCGCTGCTGGACGAGCGGCACCAGCGGGAACGGGTCGCGGTTGCCACGCAGCGCGCGCCGCACCACGCTGTGTTGGTAAGTGAGCGGGAGGCGTCGCGAGCGCTGCAGGCGCTGCTGGGCGAGCGGCACCAGCGGGAACGGGTCGCGGTTGCCACGCAGCGCGCGCCGCACCACGCTGTGTTGGTAAGTGAGCGGGAGGCGTCGCGAGCGCTGCAGGCGCTGCTGGGCGAGCGGTACCAGCGGGAACGGGCCGCGCGGGCCGCCAGGGACGCGCTCGCCACGTAGCGCGCGCCGCACCACGCTGTGTTTCACTCAAAAATATTGTAGTTCCTTTAAAAGAAAACAATACGCGAAGTATCGTATTTAGGTACACCGAAAAACCAAACCCGTTGTTATGTTATATAAATCATCATCATCATCAGCCCCTCTTCGTCCACTGCTGGACATAGGCCTCTTCGAGTGTACGCGACTGAGATCTATTTTCGGCTTCTCGCATCCAGCTCCTGCCAGCCGTCCTGCGCAAATCATCACTCCACTTTGCCTGAGGACGTCCTACACTACGTTTGCCGTTTCGCGGTATCCACTCTAGAACACGTTTGCCCCAACGGCCATCGGTTCTACGGCTAACATGGCCAGCCCACTGCCACTTCAGTTTGCTAATCCTGTGGACTATGTCGATGACTTTGGTTCTCTGACGTATCACCCCATTTCTGATGTGATCCCTCAGAGAAACGCCGAGCATAGCCCTTTCCATAGCCCGCTGAGCGACTCTGAACTTGTGGACTAGTCGGTTATATAAATAGGAAAATAAATTTATTTGATCTCAATATTTATTTCAATGGACAAACTATTGTAGAAGTGGGGCGCGTAAAATTCTTGGGGCTTCTTTTAGACTGCAATTTAAATTGGAAATCCCACGTCAATAAACTAAACTGCGGCAAAATAAATCATTCCTCGTATGCACTACATTTACTTAGTAAAGTTGTGAACCAATCTACAGTTATTAGTGCATATTACGGCAGTGTAGAATCTATTCTAAGATACGGAGTAATTTTCTGGGGAAACTGTTGACAAAGAAATCTTGTTTAGAGCACAGAAGAGATGTGTGAGAGCAATATGTAAATTAAAAGTTACTGACAGTTGTAAACCTTTTTTTATAAGCTTAAATCTTTTGACTCTGCCTAGCCTTTATATTTATGAAGTGTCTGTGTATACGGTGTACACTTGAGTATGATTGTGATGGGGTTGAGTTTGGTCGGTGTGCAGAGAAAGATCACCATAAGTTAAACTGACGTATATTGTCGAATATTAAAAGTTATAAAAGTAAAGAGTAAAGTTAATTGGCTAATCCTTCCTCTGTGGCTGTTAATCGCACACTAAACTTACTTATTACACAAAAAGAATATTAATAAAGTTAAGCATTACAACTCAAGGTTGCAAACGCAGCTAAAATTATATGACATAGTAAAATATTGCTCAGTACTTAAAAGGTAACATTGCACAGTAAAATATTGCTCAGCATGTAAGCAAGATGATATGTACAGTATGAGACTGTACACTGTGTTTGTTGCGACAAATCTAAATATATTTCAGTTTCTCAGAAGTAAGCGGCATAATAAAAAAATAATTTTTCCAACAAACCACACTGCTCAATTCAGTAACAGTGTGTTTTGCATGGCACCACGTATCCTCTTCCCTTACATATGTATACTTGAATGTAATAATTTGCTCATTTAAAAAAAAGTTTTTTAATAGAAAAAGCATATTATGATGTGAAATAGTTTCTTGAAGACAAAATATAGGATTGCTTTTGTTTGTTATAGTTTGTGAAAAGCTCAGAAGTGGTAACTTGAAGTAAAACTCTTAGTTATTTAATAAAACAGATTTTTTATTATATTTCTGCAAAGTTATTACAATTCGAACAACTCACACGGAATGACCAGCGCCTCCATGTTTTTTTTCTGCCGTCCCGCATGTGTCAAAATACCGACTTTTTAAATTACAACAACGAATGAGGTTTTTTAACAAATCAAATAGGACATCTTTTTTATAATTGAATCAATGAGTTAGTAAATAAAGAATATACTTCTAAAAATATAAAATGTTCCTCATTGCTAATTTAATGAATTATTTATTATAGTAATTACAATCGTGACAAAAGTAATAAAATATTATCTAATTTGACCTCATTATGCCAACATTTGTTATATTAAGTTTGCTATTACGTATTTGTTTTGTTTTATTATATATATTTTAATTTTACTGTGTACACCCGTGTGGTAGATTTTTGCGAATACTATTTTATTTAAGACCATAATGTACCAAAAATCACACTAATAAAATGATTTATGATTTATGTTTCAATATATATATATATATATATATTAGGGTGGTCCTTATTTTTCAACTTTCGAATTATCCTCCGGGCACTTTCTTATTTGATTATATACCTCTAAATACGAAATAGGTGTTTTTTTGTTTTTGATTTTGTTAAGATTTAGAGGTCGCTACCAGCTGTCAATTTTTTACAAAAAGTGTTCAAATACAGCTTAAATGGTGATTCCATTAATTTAAAATTTAGGTACATAACATGTTACGTGCGAGTGAAACTAGCATAGACTATACCTTCTAATCCCCCTCCCCCCTCTCCGTTCCTCGACCCCCTCATTTGTACTACGATCGCCCCGCACTTCAGTTCTGTTAAGCAACAAGAGCGCACGTGTTGTTTTTGTAAAAGTTACAGTGAAGTGTTTCAATTTGCAATGGCGTCTACTAGTAGCGGATTCAGTATAACTACTAGAAATCAAAGTGAGATTTGGCTTATCGGTCAATTATTATCTGAATTAAGCCAATCAACCTTACCATCCATTGGCGAAGTGTTGCGATATTTTTTCTACTACAAAAATGAAGAAAAGAAAAGTATTCGTGAATCTGCGACTTTGACGGCTTGTGGGGTTATTAATTTGTGGGAAAAAGCTGGCATACCTATTCAATTAAAAAAACATGTCATCAGCAAAATTGAAAAGCTGTTCAAAGAATGGCAGAATCTAAAAAAAAATAAAGAAAACAAGAAAAAACGTTCAGAAGCATTGAAAACAAAAGAACAAAACTGGCAACAAAAGTTAGAAGATTTATTTGACATCGCTCATCGTGATGCTTTAAATATTATGACTTTAGAAGAAGATAAACAGTTTTTGTTAGCAGTGCGGCAAAATCGACGCCAATTTTTGATTGGTTCAGTCGACAGAAAAAGTTTAAACAAATGTAAGAAAATAAAAGAGAAAAAAGAACGGCTTGATAAATTGCGCGAGCGTGAAAACAAAGATATCTCGTCTATAACAGAAAAATGCTCATTGTCTTCATTATCATTTATTTCGTCATCGTCTGCCACAACAAGTGGGGAAGTAACTCCATCTGACCCCGAATTTATATCAAAATTGACGAAGATGCAACCACCTCAAAAACGAGCTCGAAAAGATATTATTAACTATTGCAGAGTCGCTCAAAAGCGAGTTTAAACCTAGTTCGTCTTTAACAATTCATTGGGACGGTAAACTTATAGAAGATATTACTGGACAAAAAACTGTAGATCGGCTGCCAATTTTGGTATCAGGACATGGAGTCGATCAATTACTCGCCGTCCCAAAATTAGAACGTGGAACAAGCGAAGCTTGTGCGTCGGCTGTCTACGACGCTATAAATTCATGGAATTTGAGCGATAAAGTAAAATGTTTGTGTTTTGGCACTACTGCTGTAAATACCGGCTTAAGAAGTGGAGTATGCGTTCTCTTGGAGCGCAAAATGGATAAAAATATGCTTTGGTTTGCTTGTCGTCACCACATAATGGAAATTATGTTGTCAGGTGTAGTGGATCAATCGCTTGCCCCATCTAGTGGTCCTGATATACAATTATTCAAAAGATTTAAGAACAGTTGGGACTCTATTGACCAAAGCGACTTCAAAACAATAACAGATGACGCTGAGGCAAATATTCTTGCAGAAGTGGCCGCAGACAGGATTTCTTTTGCCAAAAAGCAACTTCAAGTACATCAACCTCGAGATGACTACAAAGAAATGTTAAATCTTACAATCATATTCTTAGGAGGTGTTCCTGAAAAAGGCGTTTCATTTCGGAGACCTGCTGGTCTACATCGAGCTAGATGGATGGCAAGAGCCTTGTACTGTTTAAAAATTTATTTATTTAAGCATCAGTTAAAGCTAACGAAAAAGGACGAAAAGGCTGTGAGAGAAATATGTATTTTCACGGTGATGATTTATATCAAATATTGGTTTCAAGCCTCTACCAGTCAGTCAGCACCAAGAAACGACTTACAATTATTAAAAGACCTTAAAGCTTTTGAAAGTGTTAACAAAAATCTAGCTACTATTGCGCTGAAAAAGATTTTAAATCACTTGTGGTATTTGTCGGAAGAGCTGGTTTCGCTTGCATTTTTCGATGACGAACTTTCAGTCCAAGAGAAGAAAAAAATGGTAGAAGCACTCAAAATTGAAGGCACACATGATTGCTTAAAACGAATAAACCTTGACATGGCGACCATCCACGAAAAAAATATAGAAAACTTTGTGAGCAGTAATTCTTTAAAATTCTTCCAGGTCCTAGGTATCTCATCAGATTTTTTTTATAAAGACGTTGAAACCTGGAACGAAGACCCTGATTATATAGCTGCCAAAAATATTGTTCATTCATTGCGTGTAGTGAATGATATAGCTGAGCGTGGTGTTGCTTTAATGGAAGAATACAATAAATTAATTACCACAAATGAAGAACAAAAGCAATATTTGCTTTTGTTGGTAAAAGAGTATAGAAAAAAGTCCCAATACTAACAAGTCAACCCTTGCATCTTAAAAGTAAATCATTCAGATTATTTTATTTCATAGCATCAACAAAAATTGTGTAATATTTTTAAGACCTGGTTAAAAAAAATAAAGGATTCTGAGAAAAACAAATTTTGGCTTTTTATTTAAAATTTAAACCTTGGTAGCGACCTCTAAATGTTATTAAAAAAATTCAAAAAAATTACTGTAATATTTTCTTAAGGTATATAACCAAATTACGTGGTGCCCCCCGAAATTAAAGAAAAAAAATATTTTCCTTAAGAATAAGGACCACCTAATATATATATATAAACCGACTAATAGATATATATATATATATATATATATATATATATATATAATATATTATATATATATATATATATATATATATATATATATATATCTGTTTAGTCTTGCGTTTACTAAACGGCAAAATAATAATGCAGCTGTAACTTCTTTGGTAGAATGTCCGTGAATTGCTAAAATATGAAATAATAAAATGGCGAAGTTGTTCTTATAACGGTGATTAATTCGTAAGTGCGTAATACATTATAAAAGGAAGTGGGAGAGAGAGGAACAATTTTATTGGCGAATCTAATTTCGGAAATAAAATTTCGCGAATATTATCTGTACATGACTTGTGATAATTGTAATAGTACAATTGAAAGATTCACAGATAGCACTACTAGTAGCGATTTGGGCAGCGCTTTAGCCCATACACGATTCCTTCACACGGTCTAGAAATAAAAATCGGATCATTGGCGATTAAATGTAAGTAGTTATTTAATCAACAAAATATAAAAATATGGCGTAAATTATAATTTTTTAAAACAGTTGGAAGAACTTAACGTAACCAAAGAGAAGCTAAACACATTGAACGAGCAGTTAGAAGTTCACTTGGCCACGGAGGCGGGACTGAAGCGGAAGATAGATGATAACGAGTCTGAGACGCGACGTGCCAAAAGCAAGCTTGCCGAAGCATCCGCGAGCTGCCGGAGCCTCGGCGTGAGTAATTTTGTTTTATGAAAATGTTTGTGTTTAACATGTTATACTGTAGTTTTGGATTGAATTGAAATGTTTATTAGCATTAGTTAACGATATTCAGTGGTGACTGTAATGCAGGATTACTTGTGACTATATTCGCTTACCTCCTGTGCCGTCACAGGCTTGTTTACAAATTCAAAAAGAATCAGCGCAACAGTATTAAGAGACGATTGACTAAATTTGATTGAATGTCTTATATTTAATAATCCGTGTATTAAGTAAGTTTTGGGCTAGCAGAATCAATTGTCACTAAAATATAATGAGCTGTAAGTTTTTTACGCTGGTTTTGTTACGGTTACAACGAAAACAATTGTTGTGTTGTGTTACTCGCGCAGTTCAGCCCACAAACCACATTGAGACAATTTAAATTCATTTATATTATTTGAATAAATATTCTAAAGAATGTTTATGCATATTATTACACTGCATGACTTATATTAATTAGATGTAAGTAATGAAAGTATGTTTATTGTGTAGTATTATAAATACTATTTATAATATTTAATGTGAATCTTTAATCATTTTTAATATAAGATGTAGATATAGTAGATGTTAATACTATGTTACTAATTATACAATTTCAAAAAAAGTCATAGAAAAAATTAATAATAAAAAAGTACAAGCTAATGGTAAGAATTTACTATAACCAAAGGAGCTATGATATTCCTCTAGTCTGATCCTAAAAAGAGTTTATAGTTTAAGTTGAGGTCAAAATGAGGGGTGTGAGGGGTTGTGGACCTATTTAACGAATAACTTGTAACAAACCATTAGTATACATTTTTACAAAAACGATTTCTTATACTTTTTATGCAATATTTTATCGAAATTGTATCTAGTAGCCAGCAAATCAAAGAATATTGGAAAGTTTTGGTAAATATACATCATATCAATCAAACGCAGGAGGAGATAGACCAGGAGCAATTGAAGATGGACCAGGATGCTAGCGAGCAGCAGACATGCAAACGGAAGCTGCAAGAAGGCCGAGAGAAACTAGCGCAGGTGTTTAATCATTTATCCAGATGGACAATTATAGTCTTAATTGTTTAATTAATTTAAGCCAGATTTGGAAATGAATATTTGATGACCACTGTAGCATTATAACGAATAACTTATCACCTCATGAAAAAAATGAAAAAATAGTAATTAAGTTATTTTTTTAAAATAAATATACCTCTTTTCTTGACATAAAACCAAAGGTGTCTGCTACATGAATTATCTGTCTATACATTTTGTAAGTACACAGATGTATGTACCCTAAATAGGTATTCTAATAAAATGGAGATATTTATGGCGAGTCAAAATTGAGAGATATCACTATTTTACCGAATTTAATAGTTAGTAATTTTAAGTTAAAGTATAGACCCGTTTTATACTCACAAGCTAGCAACAACCTCTATGCCAATCATTTTAAAGGCGTTGCAGATTTTTGAAACGATACTGTATATCAGATGGTCAGTCTTAATTGTTTTGCGTACTTAGTTTTATTTATTAATTGAAAATATATTTTATACCATTAGGTTATTGGTAAGGGAAATTGCTATACATTGAAGGTGCAAATGTCTTCATTTTACATTTTTCAGGAAGCATACTGTCTCAATTGATTATTAACTATTCCCCGATTTAACATTTTTCTTCAGAAGTATAATTATGCTATAAAAGCATGTTAATACAAAAGCTGAGTGTGTTGATTTTATCTTGAATAAAGATCACCTGTAAGATTATAGGTGATTGAAAATCTGCCACTTAAAGTCATTTCGAGCAAATATGATTTTGATTTACATAATGAGGCCTATTGTGAACGGGCATTCTTTGGATGCATAGGTAACTAGCAAAACACGTCATGGCTACGGATATGGACATGTTCAGAATAAAATTAACGGATGAAATTCAAATATTTGTGCGCTTATCACAGTGGAATACTTGATTTTAATAATCTTTGATTTATAGCGATTATTATCCTTCATACAGGTATTCTCTGTACTCGAGGAGAAGCAAGCACAAATCGAAAAACTGACACAAGAAGCGTTAATGCTGTGCCCTAGGGTTGAGAATCCAAGGTCAGTAATTTTATTACAAAGTTAAACTGAAAATAAATAATGATGAGAAAACTAAACAGAAAAGGGAACGACACTATGTAGCCATCGCATAAGCGGAACACAATGATATTATTAATATTGTTATTATATTGCTAAATTCAGGTACTACGGTGGCTCTATAGGTCTTTTATTATTCGTCTGGTTTCAAGCAAACCAGAATTCTATTGATTTTCATTTGATATAATAAATTATAATTTTCAATCGATTGACTGCAACTATTGAATCCATTCTCTCACAATCCACACACCACACACTCCAACCACCACATTCCACTCCAATTCACTTATCGTCGTTCATATTGCAATTTGTTCTATGTCAAAAATTGGTATTTTTTTATTATTATTGAGGTATGCTTAGATAATAATTCTGAGCGCGGCCGAAAGACGAACGCAATAGTTATGAAACGTTAGTTAAAAATATTTTAGTGTTATAATAGATTTTTTTTTCAGTACACAGTTTTTTTACTCTCCTGTAAACTTGTCATTTCTGACATAGATCTAATTGCAATATGAACGACGTTATGGTGGACTTATGAAGTCTGAGATGGATTTTAATCTAAGCACGACTCTGTTTCTGACATACTTTGGGGCCTCAAGATAGTCCTCATTGATTTGCTAGTTATTTTTTCTATTGATTTCTCTTAGCAGCGCGTATCACGCTGGGGCCACATTATGTGGTTCTGCTTCAAATATGTAGCTCATAATCTATCAAAATAATAGTATCTCGAAATTTTGATAATTTTAGAACTTTTACGATATTGTGTTGTATTTTTCTGTACGATGCCAGATATATTGCAGCAGAATAGCATATTTTTGAATACTTTCGATATAGTCGACAATAAGGTGATCTTTCCAAACTTTAGGATCGTGAGATTGTGGGATCGGGTGATAATTGGATTCCTTTGTAGTGTCCTTTTAAGGCTTTGGAATCATGATAACTATACTCTGTCCATTATGTTATTTTCTTTTTGACAGATCGCGCGTATGAAATATTGTTTCTATTTTCAAATTATAGTACTACAGTAATAATATACTTTCTAGACAGGTAACGCCCACATAGTGAAGTGCTCTGTGCATAACAAACTACCACAGACAATAAGCAGTTCTTGAAATCAGATAAATCGATAAATTGTCTTCAAATCAAATATTTGTAAATTTATTTATTTCCTTCTCGACAGCTACCTTACATTATTTATAGGTATGTGAATTTTAATATTAAACGCATTGTAGTTAATAACATCTACGTCAAGTTTAAATCAAGAATTATGATCAAGAATACTTAGAAAATCACATACATACCATTTTTTTAACAAACTAGCTAGGTAATTGGTAATTCGCAAAAATGTAAAATTTTGCCTAATTTACTTGGCATGTGTAAAACTTTATTTTTTCATATATTTCTGATCCATTTAAGAGAGAAAAAGGAAAACTTTCTTAAATGGATCAGAAATATACGAAAAAATAAAGTTTTACACATGCCAAGGAAATTAGGCAAAATTTTATATATTTGGCGAATTACCCCAATTGGGTAATTCGCCAAATATATAATATAAAAATCAAAACAAGTAAATTTATTTACATTATTTATTACATAGTCACTCCTCACAACTCCCGTTGCCTAGACAACCCATAGACAATATATGACAATTTATTTCATGTATTTGAAAAAACCAGATAAACGAATTTAATATTTATAATAAAAATAATATCGCTGCATTAAATCGATTAAAAGTTCTTCTTAAATAAAATCGATATTCTGTTTTAATCGAATCGGTAACTTGCGAGTTCATCACTGATTTCAAAATATCTTAAACTGTCAAAAAGAAAATAATATAATGGACAGAGTAAGTTCTTCCATAGCTGCGGAAAATTGCATGTTCTCATTGGTCCTTTGAAAAGTCAGAGGCTTTTTTCAGGGGTGCGATTTAGGTCTTTTCCCACTTGTCTTGGAGTAAAAACTATAGATTCTTCATTGTGTATAGTGCTGCCATTTATGTAAATCTTGATTTGGTTGGAAAAGTATTTTCCACTGGTTGGTATACATTTCAGCCCTGTCTACTTTTGGTATCTTAGTTCATCTTTTGCTCGTAGCGGTTTGACGGATAGTGTGCTGAGGTGTCGGCATTACCTGTGTACATTAGCCTAGTCTTCTGCAGCCGAGTCAATACAGCGTAGCCAACAGAACTCCATTACTGTTTTTAGTTCAGTTTTTATGCTCTCGGCCAGCTAGTCGAGAGCAAATTGAGTTTTCGACTATGAGCCTGTAATTATTTGCCATCTCCGGCATTTGGTTCAGTCATATTTGACGTGGTGGCGATACGATCCTAGCCGGCGGATGGAATTGTCCCAGGATCGACTGATGGTCGGGCATGAGGTAGTAATCTACACAAGCACTGGTGTATAGACGGTGTCACTCCAAATGTAAGTAGCCACCAGGAAATGGGTAGACGACAATTTTTTAAATTCTATATATAATAAGAGTACTCTTTTAAGTGAGAAATATTGTAGAACCAACAGCACACCTGCACCTATTACTTTTGAAGATACTTCGCCATGTTTGCGGCGCTGTCGCGGGTCGCTCAAAAACGCTCCATACTAAAAGCACTGCAATCGTGACGTCATAACTGATTAAACTCGCCAAATTTGTATGCGCGTGTAAACAAATTTTAAAATAACTTGTTATTTGTACGTTTATAGGTATCTATATAAAAAAATGTTACATTTAATGTGAGAATGTTAGAAATGTGTTCGTTTCATTAGAATTACGTAAATAATAATTGCTCATTTTTTTAAGAAATCTAAAAGCAATATAAATTAATAATTAAACTGAAATTTCTATATTGACATACTTTCATTAGATATAAATTGCTCAAATCAGATAAAATTATAGTATAAAAAAGGCTATAATCAGTTGTAGTCGTCTACCCTAATCTATTACATCAAACCTTTGATCAGGGCCTGTTACGATTTACATTTTTGCATACGAATCAGCAACATTATTTATTTTATTTGTGCATATTTGGCTGGAGGTCGGTAGAGGTGAGTCATCTGGCTACAGCAGTTGTCTTTCGGTCGGCTCTTTCTGTTCTTTTTTCCGTTCTGTTTAGGTAAGGTGCTATCATTCGCTGAGGCCATGAGTGAGTTTGGAGCTTTGTTTTTTACTTTTATATTATCAGTTACAGCTTTTTTGTTGTATGTTTCATTTTTAAATTCCTACCATTTGTAAATTGGGCAATTTACATAAATGGCTGGAGTGTAGTAAGTAGTGGGCAGGTAGTTACGATAATATGAAATCAATATGAATATATGAGTCCACTGGTTCTTCATATTGATTTCATCTAATGAGGATACTAATATAGTGACGATCAAGAAAAAGATATTTGAATACGAAAAGACGAAAACATTGGAGGTGTGGACGAATCTGAGATAATGTTATACCTATATTTGGACGAGCGCAGAACTCAGAGACATTGGAAGAATAATACTGAAGTCGTTTTGTATGTGTCCAATACTACCGGCTGAAATTCATATCGCAAATTATCGAGAATATCGAAAAGGAGTTGAATGAATGATAAAAAACAGTGCTTACATCAAATAAAAAAAAATTGATAAAATACCTGAACGTAGCTCATATAAATGGCTGTATGGATAAAGCGCTCTCGTCTCGTTTGCCCTCGCTGTAAGAAAGGTTTGGCCTTTCTTAACATAATTGTTATTTTTTATAATATTTGTTTCAGAAAGAAAATAAAGGATAATTTAATACTTATTGGTTGTTCTATTTAACATTTTTTTTTTATAGGATAGGGCAGCAAACGAGCAAACGGATCACCTGATGGTAAGCGATAACCGTTGCCCATGGACACCCGCAACACCAAATGTTCACATATGCGTGTAAATATAATAAATGGAGTGACATATGCGTTGCCGACCACGGAAGGGGGGGGGGGTTGGGCCTCCGGTACCCTCACTCACTCGGCGGAACACAGTGTAAGCGCTATTTTACGCCGGTTTTCTGTGAGGCCGTGGTATCACTCCGGTCGAGCCGGCCCAATTCGTGCCGAAGCATGGCTCTCCCACGGTAAAAAATGCAATAATTGCTTAGCACTATAATGTAAGAATCACTTGATACTTTATCACATATTTTTCTAACATGGTTAAGTCAAGAACGCAGTACCTAATAATCTGACGTTTGTGTGAGCAGAGACCGTGCCATAGTGACCAACGAGTTGAAGAAAACTCAGCTGAAGCTTAGCTCTATCCGCAGCGACGGGTTGACCAAGGCACAAGTGGCGGAGAAACTATTAGAGGCAGAGCGCCGCTATCGTCGCACCAATGCCGCTCTAGTCCGCCTGAAGCAGCTCATCGCTGAGGTGAGCACTGTAGTGAACTAGAGTAGCTTATAAGTGTGCTCAGCATTACCTCTTAACTATAGCCAGCATACCATCACCACTGTATTGATAATAACCTTTTCATTCCTCATGCTCGGAAAGGAGCGTTTCCTTGATCTGAGTATTGGGAGGAAAACGCTAGTTCCCACCAGCAGGCGGGAAATTCTCATACTATTTACTTTGTCTAACAACCTCGTAGGGATTGATTCCTTTCCACCCTTATAAAGCAATCTACTATATTTTTTGAAATAATAATAATAGCTTCTATAATTTGCCAGAATATGATAAAAAGTTGTCAATGACAATGGTCAAGTTCTATATTGTGCAAATATTTATAATTCACATTCATCATTCTTTTATTTATTAATATTGATACAGTAATAAAGGATATATTGCAAAAAATAACAAACCATGAATTTAATATTGTATATAACATTTTATTCATAGACATAAAAATGAAATATATTTTTTTAATATTATTTAAATACAATTTAATTAATTAAAATAACTTATCCAGATATTTTCACATACGTAATGAAAAATTGATTACACTGTCTTGATCGATCGATTACACTATCCGATTTATCTTGCTTACTAATAGGAAAGAAAAATATTGTGATTGGAATTATTAATTGTCACGGGAGAATGGGGAACATGCAATTATAATACTTAAGAAAATGTTGTTATTAAAATGCTAAAAAAATATAAAAGTAGGGCCACTGCAAGGTTTATAATTAAAATAATGTTGTTTTTTAAGAATAATTACGGATCAAAAGTAACGTGAAACGGAACGGATTTAAAACACCAATCAGCGTTCAGTGACGTCACTCCTGTTATGACAACTTATTTGAGGTTATAAGTTGTAGCAAAAGTGACAACAACAACAATTAAACCGTTTAAATTTTAAAATAAAAATTAATTGGGTTTTTTGAATAAAAATGGAAGTTGGATTTGCCAAAGCAGACTCTGGACTTAGGACTCTGCCAAAAGTTAATGTTGACATGGTAGTGACATTTTTTGTCGAAAGTGCAGATTTCAAGTGTAGAAATTGAAACTACTCCAAGTGAAGTGTAGAATAGATTTGACGACACGTTTAGCGCAATGGTCGCGTAATCGGCTTCTACGCAACGGGTCGCGGGTTCAATTCCCCGCAAAATATATGTCTCATATTTTGTATGACCTACAAAAATTTGTTACGGTCTGGGTGTCTGTGCATGTGAGATTTTTATGTTTATGACTGCACCCACGACACAGGATAAAAATCCTAGTGTGGGGCGACGTTTATATTTTAAATAAAAAAAAAATAAAGGGGAAGAAATGAAAAGTTTGGGTAAGTGTTTGGTAGGTAACTGTTTCTTTTGTGTACAAGCAGATTAACTAAGTTTACAATAAATATATCCGCCGACTTACGTCAAAGTGGTCTTCACAGCATCAAATGATTAGTCTTTGGGGAATAAATGTCATTCCTCTTCCCAAAACTGAGAATAATGTGGTTTCAAGCGGAAACCACATTTTTCTCAGTTCTGGGTCAGAAAGTCCAGTCAAAAACATTTTACTAGGAAACTTATTTGAAGTAGATGGACACATTGGCACAAAACACACGGCTTGTTTTCGGAGTATCAATGGCATAGTTATGATCACCTGATGTTGATGGATAGTCCATTGTAAATTTTTACAAAATAATACCTTGAAAGTCGAGATAAATGCAAAAACATCTAAAGCCAGCAATGACATGCGCAGTACAATCAGTGAGCCAGTGACAATGACAGACAGGAGTAACGTCATAGGAACTATAGGTCCATTTTCACGCAAAAATTTAAATTGACAATTTTAAACTGCATTTTCTTCAGTAATATACAGTCTTTTCATTTTTTAATATACTTGTCTATTCTACGTGGAGTTCTTTAAAATGAGCACAAAAATAAAAATATTGCATCTTCCCTAAGCAAAGTTCAATCAATTGATTTAATGAAGCCAAATATACTTTGGTTGTGCAATAATACTATATATAGTTTTTTATCATTATTATTTTGTCCTTATTTATATCCACAAAAATGTCCACTATTGTGGGTGGCATAGTAGACCAATTTCTCCACATTTGTGGCCATCTAGCTTACAGCTGCAGAATGTTTAATGTATATTTTTTTTCAGATCCAAAATACTTCTTCAAAGCATTTGAACTTTTGTCATACAGTACAAACTTACATCGCACGAAGAGTTCAGTATTGTTTCCAGTCTATTCTGACGCTTCGTGGCTATTCTGTGAGTGGTTGTTTTATTTAAATATTTTAAACTTGTTCACTGCTAGTAAATAGTCCAACTAGGTAGATCCAATTTCTAGACAGAGGATCCAACTCTTCGGGGCAGCTTGCGTGGAATTTCTTGCCCTACTTGTCACACTGCACCAAGAAAATCTTTAATTCGTGTGTGTTGCTGTTAGTGATAAGTGGAATTGAAATCCTTCAATTCCAATTATTGCCCATTGTACAAAGTCACTTAAAGGATAATGGTAAGTCTATCTACATGATCGAATTAAAAATTATGGAACAGTAGAAAAACCAATCTCAAAGAATTGGGAAGCTTTAGTGGCAATGGGGAAGCCACATTACTCTTAGAACTGACAATGACAACGAACTGAAATGAACTTAAAGATGACAATTGGGGCGGACAGCTTTTCATGTGGCAGGTGGTAGATATACCGGAAACTGCAGCATCGATGCTCGATGCGAGTTCATAGCAATATGAAACGCTCCTTAGTAGCTGAACAAACAGACACAAATAAATGATTTAATTAATTTGGATAAGGAAATTTCAAATTGATTCTATTGGTAGGCAGGTTGTCCATTACAGGTTAGAGCTTACCTGTAAATATACGTGGTTATATGAGCCGTTTATTTTGTAAGTGACCTAACTCCATTTTCAATTTTTTTACGTTTACCGTGGTTTTATGTACAACTTCATGTTATTTATCAGTGAAGCACGTCAGATTGCTTATATTCAGAGAAAATACGATACATTTTTTACACATAAGTTTTCCGAATTAATTGAATAACTGAGCCGTGTAGTTTGAAAGTGGCCCAACTCCATTTATAGTTACATCAAGATATTTACTATTGATAATGTCGGAAAGCAGTGATGAAGGTAATTTCAATTAATTTGTATTAACCTGTACGTTTAATTAATATAAAACTTAAAAATAAATATTAAATTATAGAAATTATTTCACCCATGAGGAAGAACAGAATAATACCACTTAATTCAGATAGTGAAGAAGAAATAGTAATTAATAATTTAAAAAAAATCGAATAAGAAAAAGAGTTGTAGAACAATATTCATCGTCAGAGGATGAAGATCCGAATGAAAATGGAGAAAAGATTGATGCACCATATATCCAAAAACTGCGAAAGATCGGAATTCAAGAAAAAGATATTTCAGTCAAACCGCCATATAATTTTTTTTATAAGACATCCATGAATGAAAATGAAAATTTTAAAGTTCTTAATTTATTACCACGTCGGGGTAGACCCAAAAGGTTCGAAAATATTGTATTGGCACCATTGTATAAAAATATTAGGCAAGTTACAACAGCAAAATTTAAGGACATGATTGACCTATTACGATACATACCACTAGAACATCATGTTTTTTTCAAATCCCTTTCACACGCACAAAATGTAGATGAATAGTAAATTGTTTTGTAATAAAGTTATGTTTGTAATTTTCTACGTTCTGTAATTAAAAAATGTTTTGAATCGTATAAATTATGTTTCTGAAGTGTTTTCAACATATGCAAAACAAATTCTGTATTCTTTTTTTTTTCAATTTGAAACATCTTAAATTATGTTAAATGGACTTGGGCATCTTCAAATTTTATAATGAATCTGGCTGTTAATTCTGAAAGTGGCCCAACTCCATCCTTGATAAGAAAACGCACGTTATTTACTTAATAATTGCCACTATTTTAACAGGAACTTTAAATTTAACATCGTTAGATACGCTTAAGCAGTATGACTCCTTAGTATCTAATACGTATATTTTTAAATTCATTGAAACGCAAAACTTTCAATATCTCGTTTTGAAGATAAATGGAGTTAGGCCACTTTCAAAATAAGCGGCTCATATGTTTAATGCACTTACATTAACTGTTAAAGAGCGAGCCACCTCAAGTGTAAATAATTAAAAGGAGTGAGAGCTCGTTGAAATGTTGAGAAGGAACCATTATATTTAACAGGGTTTTGTTCACATTGTTGCACACAGGGTCGCATGGACATCGACAATGCAGCCGGCTCCCTTCAGATCACGTGCTCGGGCCGCGAGAGCGGCGGGCAGCGGCGCGCCGCGTCTACGTCCTCGCTGTCGGGCGGCGAGCGCTCCTACTCCACCGTGGCGTTCATCATGGCGCTCTGGGAGTGTGTCGAGCTGCCTTTCTATTTTATGGACGAGTTTGATGTATTCATGGTGAGCGTGTCTCAATAATGAAAACGGGAACCCCTTACAGTATCATGTTGTATTCCGAGAAGAAGAGTCTGTCAAGACCCTTTTTCTTCAGATTGTATGGAGGTATCAAGTTCAAATTAATATTTGTCTAGACTCCTTTAAGCTAAATATGCTGAAATCCAAATCAAGTTTCAAAATCGGTCATTTGAGCATCTAACATTTCACAAAGTTATACGCCTATAGTAGGGTTAGAATTTTTTTTTCATGAGAGTTTGCATATCAACTCGCCGATGTTTATATGTATTTCCGAATTACGACGTACGATGAAAGTAGTATGTATGGATCAAATATTTATTATTGTATAAATATAAAGGTCGCGCGTACATTACCTGGGTGCAATGTCTTAATCTACGATAATTCTCATTATTCATCATCATCATCTTAGCCAATAGACGCCCCTTGATGGGTTTAGGCGTCTCCAAGGATCTCCACAGCAGTCGCTCCTGCGCTGTTAGCATCCAGCGCCTACCTGCGGTCTTTACGAAGTCTTGTGGGAGGACTGCCAACGATGCGGTGTCCGATATATGTCTGTCACGCGAAGACGTTTCTGCTCTACCGGCGAGTCTTGCGAGCAATGTGCCCTGCTCACTACCACTTCATAAGAGTGGGTGCTACATAGGAATTCTACATGACTTTCGTCTTGTCCATGTTCATTTTAAAATCCACTTGTTGGTTATCTCTACTAAAGTCTTGAAGCATTATGTTCAAATCTTCCATGATCTCAGCCATGACTACGATACCATCAGCAAAATGAAGGTACGTCTAATAGTGGTCTTCTCGCATTTGATATTAATGCCCAGCACTCTCCAGTGCAAAAGCTGAAATACATACTTCAATGCAGTTGCCCACGGTTTCGGATACCACATCGCTCTGTCTCACACCTGAATATCGGAATCGAGTTCTGGTCCTGAAGGTGGACTAACATTATGGCGTTTTCGTAGTGACTGGAATATTTGGATGTATCTACAAATACTGTATAACCTGCCGCAGTGTATGTATGTATTTGGTCTATGGTACTGTAGCTTTTTCGGAATCCGGTTTGTACGGGAGGTTGAAAATTATCATAATTACGCGCACGACAACAACATTTGACAAAAGAATGAAGCTATCTGACATGAATCTTGAATGATTACTAGAGTAGCCAAGAAATATTTCCTTTTTTTAATTACACAGGACAACGTAAATCGTAAGATTGTAATGGAGCTGCTAATCGACCACGCGCTAAAGAATACGAACCGCCAGTTCGTGTTTTTGACTCCACAGGATGCTTCCGCCGTCACAGCTTCTCCCCAGATCAGCATACATCTGTGAGTTCTTAAATCTTGTTACATTTTGTATGGTGGAATCGGGCGTGGAAGGATGGAAGTTTAATTTATGTTATTAAAACTATGCCAAATGAACCATATCCTTTAAAATAACTTGTTTTTAGTAAAGATTGTCCTGTACAGTAACAATTATCGTCATTAAATAAAGTTAGTGATCATTTAAATGATAACAATGTTAGGGCTTAATTAGCAATGTATGTCTGCAGTATCTGTCAGTTTCAATCAAAATTTTATAGTGACAGAGCCACATAATCTGATGACTGTATCAATACAAGGGCTGCTTTTTAAAATGTGTCGTTTGAAATAAGTATAGACAATCTAATAGATTATTACTATTTATTGTTTTTCAAAGAAACTTTTCAGCTTACCCGAAGAAGCTGTAGATGCATACAAATCAGTAATTTTACTACCCCCACTTCGGAGTGGAATAAATTGTAATAACTGGTTTGAACGCATGCTAGTGTTTAATATCGCGGCATTCGCCTAATTTTGGGGAATGTAAAAAATCGTTAGGGTTTAAGTCAGGGCTGTAAGTCAGATGGTCTAAAATTTCGACAGCGGTTCGTTCGCACAACTTGCATTGTCATGGTGCAGTATCATACGACGTCTAGGTTTGTTTTTTCGAAATTCGGAGATGACTTATGGCAAACAAACAGTGGTATACCAGCCAGCGTTAACCGTCTTGCTATCTTCTAGTACAATAGTAGAGACGTGACCACCTTTTGCCACAAAGGAGGTAACCATTTATGATAACCTTGGTCAGTTTTGGCTCATCCAAGGATGAGCCAGCCAGACAGTAGACTGCTGCTTAGAATCTGGATTGTAAGCATATATCCAAGACTCGTCACCACTAACCATATCATAAACATGCTTTGACTCTCCTCGATTGAATTGCTGCAGTTTTGCGACACCAACTATCATTCAGCAAATGTGGTTTCCAACGGGCGATCTTATGCCAAGTTCTTCGTGTAGGATTTTTTTGGACAGTGGTCTCAGAAATGCCCACAGATGTCTATTGCACGGTATGTCACATGACGATCTCCGAGGATTAGCTGCTGCACGGCTCCGATATTGTCTTGCGACGTGGCGGTTTTTCGACGACCTTCACGTGGCTTGTCACTGAGGCTAGGCTAACCACGTTGAAATTCCAAATACCAGTCTTCTATAGTTCTAAGACATTGTGCTGCATCACTAAACACAGAAGTGACCTCCTCAAAGCACTGACGTCGCTATAATCCTTTATGAGTTGTATAAAATTATCGCACGAAGTGTATCCATTTCTATTTTAACAATCGACTTGTCACCTTTGAATAAACGATACAATGAAACTACTTGGCCGATCTAAAAACATTATTTTGTTTTTGAATTCTAAAAAATGATTTTTTTAAATAATTGCGGGAGGTTGGCAAACGACACAACATAAAAGGCAGCCCCCGTACATAAAATAACGTTTGCTGGTTCTTTCGAATGTAAAGTCTACCGCTAGTCTTGTGAATCACTGGTGTAGTTTCTTCCTAGTTCATAAGCTTTTTTATAATCCTAAATAAAACTGTGATAGCGCGAGATTAAAACTTGAACCGTAAAACTATTTAAAACCAAAATAAGTTATATAATGAAAAATAACCACTACAACAATACAACAACTCTGCATTTAAAAGTTACCCTGACTTTGTGTAACTTAGTCTTTGAAAATCGTCATGGAAAATTTATGGCGCGGGTACAGATGAAATTAATAATTTAGCGAGATGGATAATAGTACATTACGATATTAGTGCGTTATAACTAGAGATCGGATAATCGGATGCATATTTACCTAAAGTTAATTTTTGGCTCACAAATTATGGAAGCGGCTTTTTAAAATACATTTTGTTAAATAAATAACCCGGGAAAATACGGGACTGCAAATTTAACGTAGTGATATTGTTTGAAAATTACTAAATTAGCACGTGCTATTTATTTTCAAAAGACCGAGACTCCGGGTTCATTTATACAACTATGCATACGTATTTACATGAAGTTTAGTTTCAGTTCCCCGTGCGATTTATGAATGTACGTCGGTTGATGTGTGATGATGTGGAGAGATCATTTTCTAACTATAAGTGGATCCTAAATGTTAAAAGAAATAGACTAACAACAGATAATATCGAAAAAAATATTATAATATATTACAATTATTTAAATGAAACAGAAGCTATCGGCTTAGATTTAGAACAGTCACTGGAATCTGACACAACACAATCATGTTCAGCACAGACATTAAGAAATCAGTCAGATTTCAATGACCAACCCATAGTGATAGATAGTGATTAAAACTAGTAACCGAGGTAATATTTACGCCCCATTTTAAATAGGATATTATAAGCTCACATTTGTACGCTTCAGAGAAGGTTGTTTATGGCATGTACTTTTAAAAGTAAACGTACGTATTAAAAGTAAATTGTATCTTGAAATTATATGCTATAAAATTTTGTATGTACTTATTGTTTTATTTAACACTCTACTTTCTTCCTCTAAAACTGTATATACCTACTCACAAATCACACGGGGAACTGAAACTAACCTTCATGTAATGTCGTTTTTAAGCTCATATTACCGACTAGTTTTGGATTACCAAAATGTTCTACAGTACCGGAATTCCGGGATTTTTATTTATGGAAAAAAATAAAAAGACAGTTCCATACTTTGTCAAAAACTAAATTAGGTAAATAAATAAACATCCGGCTATCCAATTCCGCAATCCCGGGATTTTTATTTAACAAAACAATAAAAAGCCGTTTCCATACTTTGTCTTAAACTAACTTTAGGTAAATATGCATCCGATTATCCGATCTCTAGTTATAACCAATACGCACGTATATCATACGACGACGTTTTTTAACACATTTGCGAGGAAACAGAAAAAAAACATTTAAATAAACTCAATCTGTGAATGCACACTGTTGCTTTCCCGCCATTTTACGACTGTCGCCTTAGTTCGAAATTTAAATAGCAACAGCGCGCGAAACTGAAAATAATACTGTTATGGAATTTGTATGGACTATAACTTGACTATTTACTTTGGTAACACACGCGTTTTTTATGACCCGCTTTACATATTTAAAACCGGTGGAATTACATCAGCTTCACGAACAAAGGTGTTAAAAAATTTATTTATGTAGTTTTTCTCCGTGTATATTATGCAATTACGTGCAGATTGAAGTTTCATGTTAACATACACTTAGTTATATTTTGTTACAGGATGCCCGATCCACGACCATAGTTTGTGCAGTTTAAAATATTGTGACGTTATTTCAATTACACCACATTGAGAATTCAGTGAGAATGATTAAGATTTACATTGTAATTTGTTTTACTTTCTTACGACTATCGGAAACTATTGTTACAGGTATAATTGTTTTGCTTCATGTGGTTTATGCATTATATCATTTAATATATTTAAGATGTGGTTAATATTTATATATTGTAAAAAAAATACAATTTTAAAATCAACACCGTATTTTATTTAATACTATAACCTTGAAACATACACATTGATGTTGACACAAAAATGATCTATGCATATTATTGCACAATTGACAAAACGAAACTTCGTACAAGATTATGGCTTTCTATTAAACTGTTTGAGATCGCACACTTTTAAATAATGGAAATACAATATAAAAAACTATCCTATTAAGTTATATTACTTTATAAATTGATATAAAATAACTTACTCTATAAGCACAGTAAAGTTACCATTCATGAATACAGTAGTATTTTAGTATATAGTAACAACATCTAAGTCTTATTTATAAGGCTATCTTCGCCTTACGATATAAGCGTAATCATTGGCCTTAATACTAATTAATTCACAAAAATATTAGTCTCGACGGCTGCGAGTTCACTAATTAGTTTGTAAAACTCAATCTTAAATTAATATTCTTAAGAAAAATAACGAGTAATGATTTGTGGATGTAAATTACTTATTACTACGGTTATCATAGATGCATTATTGAGAGTCAATGTACAGATGTAATGCTTTTAATTTAAGAGGCTATGAAAATTCGCACAAATTCAACAAAATCAAACAAATATAAATTAGTAAGTGAAATAGGTTTTTAAAATATTAGTCAGAAATACAATTATATAGTGTCTGTAATGCCAAAGACATTACCGATATGTTGCATAGTGATGAGAAATTGTCTTTACATACCTGCCTAAGTACGCATCATCTGAGACATGTTCGCTCAAAAACTAATAATAAATATTCTTCGATTTTTACAATTTATTTACTTTTAAAACCATTCCCTGATGTTCTAAAAACCAGTCTTACTGCTTCCACTGTATACAGATACAATTTATTATAAATCAGACAGGATGTAAAGAATAATAATATAGACCAAGTGAGGGAACTATGGTAATATATATTTTATAATAAAATCGAATTAGTTTTAAATGTGACAGTAAATTGTGTGTAAAACTGTGAAGGATTATTTTGTTATTATCTAGTTGGAACAGTATAAATATACTTATATCAGTTTTATACATTTTGTTCAATTAGGCCCTGATTGAAATATAACTTGTTGTCTGCTAAATACAAGTTAAAGCTTTAAGTTTTTAAAATCGTCTAGCACAACTGTGATGCACAAGGCAATTTTTAAACTATCCAAGTCAATCTATAAATCAATAACCATGCAACTTTTGCCAAATCGTTTTGGACGTCCTCTATGATTTGCATAAATTAGCATATTTAAACAGAATTCAGTATTGTGATGTTTCTTTGATGTATACTTAATAACTCTGCAACATCGCATAAGTTTGAAAATATTTTACTGATATTTCAATTTCATAGAAAAAATTACACCTATATAACTGAAAATATATTATACTATACTAAATCTTTTTTGGAGACATAACATGTATTCTGCTCACCTTTATGTTTTATTATAGTTTCGATAGTCCTTCAAATGATCTCTTTAAAATTTATATTTTCTATATGCTATTTTTAGATTTACAGATATCATTAGTATATATTATTTTTCGTCTACTGTTTCGTCAATAATAACCGTTTAATGGTATTATTGCACAGTTATTGACACATAATTGCGGAAATTTTAGAGTGTTGTGCAAACCCTGGTTGTAGTAATTGTATTGTGATGGTAAAATTATATGTGACTATTTATGTTAATTTACGCCAGTGCCACTTTCTCTAATGGTCTCTTTGGTTATTATAAAAAATGAACATTTTATCATCTTCTAGAGGATACAGTATCATACAATTATTAATTCGAGGTAAGTTTTATAGTCAGTCTCTCATAAAACATGTTCACAATAAATTAAATTAACATAGAATATTATATTTACAAAGAGATATTAAACAAAACTGTATTTCCTAAAATTTATAAACATTTGCAAATTAATCTTTTTTTATAAATACTACAGTATAACATAGTCTGGAGAAGTTGTGGCTATAATATTTGATTTAGCGAATTTTAAAGAACCCTAACTTTTCGATATAAATTTTCTTAAAATATTAGTTCAATGTAATCACTATTTCAAATAATCAAAAATCAACGATTATATCTAAGTTATTACATCGACGAATTGTGATTAGCTTAGATATAAAGATCAGAAAAAACAAATTAGGAATAAAACATGAAATAATATAGAATATCCATCTTAATAAGAATAGAAAGTAATTACAGAAAATTGATGCAGTATTGAACAACTCATTTCACTTATTAACGATGATATTGTGATTAGGTACATTCTATCTAATGCATTCTTATAACTATTTACAGAATTAAATACTATTATAAACTTACTTTAATAACAACAATAAAAGTAAAGATGAAAACTATTCTGTTTACATTAGGACCTGTAATGAACTAATGATAGAAAGATATACATAGGCATGTCAATCCATAACACTGCATACTAAAGATACAACAATAAACTTGGAATGTTTAAACAGAAACGAGAGTCGCTGTTTGCCGACTGTGTAAGATGGCATACATTTATTCGTATTGTATTATGACTTTTTAAACCTATTGACAAAATATCCGAATTAGATAATTTTCAAAGCTATAGTTACAAATTGTTCACTCCTATATCGTCATGTATAGATATGTCTAGGATGAACTTGGTCATGCAAATTGGTAGCCGTGTAATCTGTATTAAAATGCGTTTTAATGCATTTAAAAGTGTTAAATTGGATATACGCTTTAATCGGACGCCGAAAGAATGGATTTATAATAGGGTGTGCCAGTTTATGCCTATCAATTGTTCATGTTTGAGAAATGTGTTTAGGATTTCAGAAAAATGAACCTTAGAAACTGAGGGCACCTGTCACAAACGCATTACCTCAGTGACCGGACTGTATCTGAGTTTAATCCGTTGACTCTACTTGGAATGATGTGAAAATACAAATCAGTTTATTACTGGCGGCAAGCATGGGATCTGTCAATGGTTTCTCCGGTCTGATCTTGTCGACCTGGCTACGGTCACACAGTAATGACTAATCTACAAAGCAAAAAGTCAATTCAATGAATTACTGCGTGTAGTTTAAAGACAGCAAATGCTTTTTGATCGTCTATGAAATGAGTTAAGGAAGCGCCTGACACGGTACAATTCATCTTTGTATTGTAGGTACATAGTTATTATTCTATTAGGCCTATGTTTATAACCTATAATATATATTGTACCTTTTTTTAAATTATGTAAAGTTAGTTTTTGAAATATCACTCGAATTAGTAAAACATTAGTCGAAAAATTGCCATTTCTAATAGAAGCTTGTAGTTACTATTTATTAAATAAATTATTGTACAAGTAGAACAAAAAATTGCAGGAGTGGGCAATATTGTATTAATAACTTTATCTACTATCATGCTATTAATCCTCTATAAAAGAACCTATAACAATTAGCTTATTGCTAACATTAAAACACTCAATGATATTATGATCTATCATCCAAACGCGTGATATTATGAATTTCAAAAAGAGAACATTCTCATGCAATGACATATCCAACAAAATTCACGTGTCAAATCAAATTTAAAGTTCTATAGAAAATAGAAATAATTAAGTGGTGAATATAAATATTCCAAGTACATCAGGATATGCCAAATTCAAACATCAAGGTGCAAATGTGCATTTCAATAATTGTACGATAAAAAATGTAAATAATTATTATAATTAATAATTCTTTTACTTATTAAGGTTTGTTTATTTTACATGCTTCGCAATTAGACTTTTCTTGAATTTACATAGTTCTTACAACACTGTACAACATGGTATGAGAATCTTTTATAGAGGTTTCACATTATGATTGTAGATAAAGTCTTGTATGCAACTGTTATTATTAAATATTAAAACACTCATGTGATACTATTAGCACACTCGGCTACGCCTCGTGTGATAAACTTACATTCGTGTTTTAATACCCCTGATTATACAACAGTTGCATAAATAACTATTATTTATCATATTAATCAGTATGATGAGCACACACATAGCAGTAACACACTGCTATGTTGCCCATAACAATTGCTAACAAACATACAGTAAGATATCATCCATCAAGGCGATTCAGCGGTTTAGAAACAATGGCATTACTTACTTGATACCAGCGACACTGGTATAAATAACAATAATCGGGCATATTTTGCGGTGATTCACGTTAATTCAAATGACTCATATAAGTGCATAAAGAAAACATGAACAATGTGAAGTTTGATACAAATACTATAAAAATATTTTTGAATATAATTTTAAAACAACTCAAACAAGGCTAAAAATATTCCAATGAATTCATATATTTGAAATTGTCTAATATACTTAGACGATTTTGGAGAGAGGGTGTGCGCGAATACTCTTATAATCGTAACTGGAATTATTTAAAATAATCAATGATGTCCGCTGGGTTGGAGCAAATACTCAAAGCAATATATACAAAATTAACCTATTTATCTAAATTCTCACCTCCGCAGTATCTTTAAATATTTTAAAACAATTCCAGTTGCGTCAACATAGCATGCAGTGTTTTTTATTATTGTCATTGTCAAATATGATCATGGTCGATTTATGAATATAGTTTCTATTTAAACGCGTGATAAGCTAGATCTGGCATGGGACATGGATAAGTTTTGAATTTACAAACCCATTATCATATACATTACTGTTACATAATGTTGCAACATTATAGCTTTCAATTACACGGACTTTGTAAAAGAAGCTGTATCAATTAATATTATTACGTGTAAAGAAAACTATAATTTTTCATATAAGCCCCTTAGCAATTTGTCAAGTTCAATTTGATCGTTATGTATTCTCGTAGCATCTGGTAGCAGCTATGAGTCTGTGAGACTTTTTATGTCATACAAAACCTAATTACCACAATTGTTGCCTCGAGGTAAATAGCATTGTAAGAAAAGTTTAACTCTATGAACAATGGCATATACGTTTTTATAGCCAAAAAGGTACAAACTGTAAGGTACAAGGTGTAAGGGATTAGATGTTATATAATATGAGTCATGCTCAATGAATAGTTAACATATGATAAACATATAACATTTGTTTGTTTAGTTTGAGGAGAATTCTCTTATTTGAATGCAAAGCTAGGTAAAGTGATATTTTTATTAATCTACTGACATGGGTAAATTAACCTGGGTTAACATGTATCACAACCCAGCACTAGTTAGATCATTCGACTTCAACTGAATACTCAAGTTCACCCTCATCTAGGTGCCTCGTGGAAGGAGTCTTGGTGGCGGGGGTTTTGGGGCTTTTGTGACCGGATTGCGGGGGCGTCGGCGGGTATACGTGCACCGGTTCCTGAGACGTTGAAGCCTTGTCGCTCTGGCTTTGATTCGCAGAACTTTCCTCTAATAATTCATACACTTTGTCCTGCAACAAAAATGTTTTATTACTTCTAGTAAAACTTACAGTATTTATATTATAGAATACATATATTCAAATGTTATTGGTGAATTAGCCCACAGATGCGAAACCGCTGTGGTTGCCGGCATATGCCTAGCACTCGAGGGCTTTTGCGCCTCAATGCGGATCAGACCTGCAAACAATGTGCCCTGCCTTCTGGAAGAGGTTGTCAATTCTTTGATGTCCGTGACACTGGCTCTTTTGCGGATTTTTTGATTCTACAAGGCATCATTTATTGCCTCTTTATAAAGGGCTTTTGGCAATACGTACGAATCAAATACTTGTTTTGAGGCATTGTAGTAGGAGGGGAGAAAATCAAGTGATTTTCGTAAAAAATAAAATAGTACTCACAAACATGTCGAGCGTAACGTTGTGTGACTGCACGCGGTGGCTCTCGTCAGAGTTGAGCGTGGGGCACAGGTCGCGCAAGTCGGCCGTGTGCTGCACGAACTCGCCGTCGCCGCCGCGCACCACGCTCACCGGCCCCGCCTCGCGCACTACGCGCGCGAAAGCTTCAAGCCACAAGTAGCAACACTCCATATCTTCCCATTTGTACCCTGTTGGTAGACAAGATTAACTTATATTTAGGTTCTACAAAGTTACTTTCGTTAAGAACCTTATTAATATCTTGCTTCTATTATTTGCGATCTCTCATAATGTAATGAATACTAATGTAAAGTTCATAATAATATTACAACACAGGGTATGCTCAACTCACGTTCATCTCTTATGAGACTGTATACCGTGCACTACGTAACGTACTGCACGTGAAGTATGTGGTATTAGGAATTACTTCCTAAACTACGAGTGTGGAAGGCATCGTGATGTTGTGGCAGTTGACAATGTACTCCTGTCTCCATGGTAGTCGAGGACTGGCGTAGACCATCGGCACTTGGTATTAAAGATCGTAAGGAAGTATGGAAGAGCAAGGAGCTGCACGGAAGGTTTTATTGGTTTTTTTGCAGACGAAGTAATTATGACCAACAAGCTCAGGAAATATATCCTGAAGGACGGTCGACATCTGTCGGGCATGTCGTCTCAGGTATATTATCTCTGATTGTACTCATCTTATAAATTGTAGCCTATGTGTTATACTGATGTATAAGCTATATTATTGTAAAGTTGAATTAAAATCTATTCAGTAGTTTTTACGTGAAAGAGTAACAAACATCCATCCATACTTCCGAACTTATATATAACGATAAGTGTAAGTAAGTAGGAAAAAAAGTAAAAAGTGCTTCTGTTTTCAATAATTTTTAAACACAAATTCACCTTCAGTAAATCTACTACCACTTAAAGCCGACATCACCTAACATAACAAATCCAGGCCAATGGTCAGTTCTTTGAGGAACTGTTTGCATTGGTGTCTTCATAATTTTTTTATCATCGCACCACCACCCAGTGCTCCGCAGTGACTAGCTCATCCACCTAATAGGTGTCTTCTAGCACAATTGTTATTTTTTGTTTTGTCTTAGAATACAGTAATCTTAAGAATACAGTATTATAAAGAAAAAAAAAACATGTATATTTCCTATGTGCATATTTAACGCAATACTAGAACTTTAATACATATTCGACATTTAATGTCTATAACCAATGTAATTTTAAGTTCACTCATTCATCACAGCTCATTTACATCCCCATCGAGGGGCACAAGCCTATGTTAAGCTTATTAGGTCTTAGTCAACCACGCTGGTCCAGTGCAGTTGTCTTTATAAACACCTTAGAATTTCTTCGCGGATTATACGGATTGCCTTACCATGTTTTCCTTTACCGTAGGAGCGTCGGATAAATATACATATGAACACACTGATACATGATGATAAGGTCGACCCCGTGGTTCTTGAAGCAATTGATTCGCAGACCAGTGGCGAGATCACACCGCCGCTAACATTTGTCAATTTTAAGTTGTTCTGTATTAAGTATTGACGATTTGTGCCGAAATGAAAAGAATGAAAAAAAAAAAGTTTGAGCAGCGTTCATCGTCCATGTAGGTATGTGCACATACTACCTGAAGTTTGTATGTCGTACTTCAAAAATGACTTGAAAAAATCCTTTCCTGTTCTTGTTCTATCACTTACCATCAGGTAGTGTGCGATCAAAAATCAGGCAACATGTGCCGATGATCTTAAACAGCTGTGACCTCTATCAAAATATCGGCAGTTATTTCGTATTTAGTACTAGTGTCAGGTAAAAAATAAAGCAACCTCTACTCAGTGAAGAATATACTATTTTAATGAACATGTATGAAATTTTGAATATTAAAAGCTCTATAATACTTGGTTACTTTACATATATTTCAAAAATAATTTCACTGTTTTTGTTTAACAGAAAGGTATATTTTATTTAACAAGCTGATAATAAAAGTAAGTGTTCATATTTTCTATTAGCACCAAAAGATTTAGAAAACAATATATATATTTACCTGAGACCCGCATCGCCAGCTCCTTAGAGTAGCAGTGGGCGATAGCCGCCGCCGCTACTGTGCTGTACGAGAACTTGTTGACGTCCACGTGCAACACAGCCAGGTCTATGAGCTGCCCGCACACCACGAATTCCAGCGATGAGTACTGCGGGAACACGAACGTGTATCCGCGCAAAGCGTTCGCCCCCACATCGCTCTCTGCCAGCAAACGCCGTTTAGCGTTCCGCCCCTCACTAGCCAGCTGCATAAAAATATTCAGCCATCCATTTATTGTTATTGGCGTCAGATTCCATGAGAGCACCTGCAAAATCAGTAGTTCATGCTCCAATATCTCCTCCGTCGTGCATGCACCATCGGTCACATAAGCGAACTCGCCGATCTTCGGTGGATAAACCTCTTCCACTTTCGCAGCAATAAATAAACATGTTATACCTGTAATCAACGCGTAGTGTGTACTTTCGGGTCAGGACTGTTTTAATATTTAACAATTATTTAATCTGTATTGATAAGCAAACGGGACGTACTGGTATCGATTTTATGGGTGATAGAAAGTCTGATAAAGTATACATTGATCAACAATAATTTAACTTGTAGTTTAAGTGCTATAAACCAAAAGGTAGAAATTATTTTTTATGTTATGGGTCGCCTTTAGTATTAAATAACCATTGTACAATAACATGATTTACAGCTCTTAATAATTTTTTTTTAAAGAAACGCAATATTGCAAAATAATTTAATCTTAATTTTTTTAACAATTTTTGAATCGCTTTTAGTTTAAGTTGGATAAAACTGGCTTTACCTATAAGTTGCAGTCGAGTTTTCTTCAAGTCTCCTCTAGAAGTTAAGAAGCGATCTACATAATCAACTGTCAGGTGAAACGTTTCTCTATGGAGTTTGTAGACCTCGCAGACCTGAAAAATAATAGGTATAAATAAAGATTCAGATAAAAATCCAATTAAAATTAGAGCAGTCGGAACGGTTCGGTTTACTTAGGACCTAAATAGTGTAAACCGTAAATTCGTACTTCAAAACTAGATATTTGCGATTGGGATAATGCCGATATAATGCGATTTAGTTGAGTATTAAATAATTATATTAATATCACTTATTCGATTTTGTGTAAAAATCTATAGCACGAAGATCTATAAACGAAGTTGTAATTTATCATGCTCTAGACGATATTGTGAAATGTTTAATAGATAATTTAATAAAGACGTCTATGCGGTGACTGAATTATAATATGGGTATAAGTGTCGCCGTTCCTTTCATATATACATACTACCTACAATTATATATATCTGCGAAGTGATCGGAGAGTGGCTCTTTGGGACTTATCATACCTCCGCCCAACCCTTTCGGGTAATTAATGTATTAAAGTAAATTAATAGAATAACTGATCCGTTGCACTTCGTATCGTCTAACAGCGATGAATGTTAGAAACGGAAAAACCATAAAACAGGTCAGTAAAATCGAATGTTGGCTGCAATACCCAGTCGTAAGCCACAGGAAAATCTGAAGGTGATATGCAAAAGTAGAGGCCGCTCTCGGCAGAGTAGAGTTGAATTTGACCAAGATGTAGAACAGAGTATCACACTTGGCCTCAAAACTTCACAACTTGAGGCAAGCAAAAAATTTGTGGTGCTTCAAAAACACAATGGATTGTCTGCGAAGAGTTGTGCAACTAAGCTCAAAATTCCTTAAGTTTGAATGACTGAAATCGTGTACAAGTTACCCCTCCATCCAAGCCCTTATAGCCGTCACAGTGGCACTCGGTTGCGGTGGTATCCATGAGAATTCTCAGCCTCTCCTGATCAGAGGAAAAAAATGTATACAAATGCACGGCTGTGCACAGAGTTATACAATAAAGAACTGGTACTGTAACTGAATCATATTTAAAGCTCTTTAGAAAAATGAAGTGGCATGTAACCAAGGATGCAGTGGATGTTCAATCTCAAAAGTGACGGACCTACGGAACGTGGATCAGCAGCAACAGCACAAAACCAACAAAAAAAGGCAGTTCAGAAGGAGAATGAAAGACGCAACGCCCAATTACAAGTCAAATTCTGGATGTCTAGGGTAAAGATAGCAGAAGACTAAGTCACTAAGATATGGCCTCTTTACCAACCTATAAACACAAGGGCTACACTAGCAAAGTATGAGACCGTCGCCCAAAATTAGAATAGATCAGAAAGGACATGACATAGTAAATGCCTATCTGGAGTATGTGCTGAAACTGCGGGCAATATTGCAAGTGAAACACACATCCTGCAGTACGATTATTCAAATAAAAGCCCGCATATTTGTCGAGCGTGGACTGAGAAAAGAGGGAGCTTTCACATTGTACACATCGATCGAGGACCCAGTAGTTGCAGCAGATACTCCGTTCGTCGAAAGAAACTAAAAGAGAAAGGGGCAATCAATGTTGTTGAAAGTACCTTGGATACTGATGCTTACATTTGACTAAAAATAACGGTTGGAATTTGTATAAGCCTTAGAACTCGACCCGTCCAAAGATGTTACCTATCAAATAGCGAAAGAGTTAATTATATCCACTCAATCACTCCACTCCTTAACAAAAATATGACTAGGTGACGGAAATAAGGGGAAAAAATTTTCCTTTTGGTGTTTCAGGATGTTTCGAATTATTGTTGCTGAAATGTTTGATTAATGTTTTCACTTCAATATTGCTGACCTAATTGAAAATGACTATATTTATAAAAATATATACAATTTAAATTTTTATTATTTCATTTAACTAATTATAGTTTACACAGATGATTATCTAAGATCGAGATTCAATTATCGACATATCACTCAAACAAGGTTGAGTACCTTTAACTCATCAATAAATCTTACGTACCTAAGTATGCAATAACATTTATTAATTGTAGAATAAAAGTTGAGAATTTGATGAGTACTAATGACTGAATATTTAATCATTAGAAGTGCAATTTTATATTACTATATAGTTATAATAATGAAGAGTAGCGGAATACATAAATAAATATCGATGAATACGTTGGTATTCTCTTCAAACCAGTGCTAAGGATGTCGCAACACCCGTAATAAATTCCTGCGTAAAAGAGAGGCTATTAATCTGAGTTTATTAACTCTAAATATCAATTTGATTTTTCACATCCGTTTTCAGCAGATACTACCGTCTTGATGTAGAATTAGTTGAAACGTTCATCCTGTCCTCTGCACACTCTAGTGTCTCGATATAAAAAAGGCACATGCTCGTTTCGTCTAAGAAGAGGATAGTTTAAATCCAACACAAATATATAACAGACATTGGCACAGACGCATATTATTTTTATTTACATCAATATTAATGTACGCATGAATAGTTTATTCTTTCATTTATAATAAATAAATACATGTCTTACACTCACACCATTTAGCCAAAAGTAACTACTAGGGCTTGTTATGGGATCTAGGGTAACGGATAGACATACGTATATGATACATATTTTTGATATATTTGATTCATCGCACAAACGTCGGCCCTTGAACGTGGGATCTCAGAGGTGGCGACAGCTCATTATTCATCGTCCAGAAAACTAAAACTGCAAATAATTTAACGTTAAGCAGTTTTGCGTTCCGGTTCATCATTATTTTTTAAAGATTTTAACCGATAGTCATAACTCCAGATATAGACCTCCCATATGAATCTCACTGATCGTTTCTGCGCTGATAGTATCCAGCACTTTTCGTCAAATATTCGGTTCCCTAGCAAATGCAGGTTTGATTGAGCAAAGCTTTCTGCTGCATGATACAGTCGAAGGATTTCAACATATAAGAATAAAATACAGCATCAATATTTTATTACATAATTGATTTGAATTTATGTTATATTAGTGATAAAAAAGATTTATGAACAGGTTTGTCAAATAATTCTAAGAAATATAAAAAACATTAATCAATGGAGTCATCACTATATATATATATATATGCTTTAGAGTATGAACCATTGTAGAAGGAAGTTTTTTGCCTCTCCATTACAAGAGAATTAGGTAGGAGAAACTGTGAGTTTGACAATTAGTTATTCAACAGCCTGTTGGTGATATATGAAGGACCAGACAACTTTTGTATAAAAAGTGTCAAATTCAAACACATAGTATGTTGTTAAATTCGAAGCTTTTTGTATTTTTTTTGGCGTAGAGAGAAGTTTCTCTCAATAATCTTTACTGGTAAATATAAAGACTTACCAGATAACACTACTGGTGATCACATAGTAAATTTGAAAAACATACAAATAAAATTCTGTACATAAATAATATTTACGTTATTAAATAACTATACCAAAACGAATTCCAAGTAACCTGAATACATATTAAAATGTATTACAATCTATATAAGATGATTCCCAAAATATGGCAGCACAAAAAGTGTGACTTCTAATGAAAGTAAAGATGGTAAGGCGATAGTAGCTGCCCTTTCTTAATCTTGCCAGTCTTAACATAGGGCTACATTGCAATCACAATAGTAAAAAAAATGCTAGCATTTCAATATAACACAATACAATATGTGACACAACAAACTAGACAATTTAACTTTTAAACAACTCTTGCAATGCTTGCAGTAGGATGGCTTTCATTTTGTAAACATTTAGTTTCATGTGGCACCTACTGTACAAAGCTTAATAGAATTCATGTTAACTATAAAATTTTTGTGACCACATCAACTAGTATTTGATAAAAAAAAATTCAATGTTTATAAAACATAATAGTTACTTATCAATCCAAAATATTATTTCCAAATTAATAAATAACATATAGAGTTTGTCCTAAACATAATAATGGACTTACCTTTTCACCACTTTGATAGCATAGCATGTAAAATAACAGTAAGTATTACAATATTTTATTTAAGAATTAGTATTTAATTCATAATGAATTCAGATATACAATAAATGTTTACAGTTTAATGTACTCAAACCTTCAATAATTCTATTATTGCAGTAAACATATTTACCTCATTTAACCAATCTAAAAGAATTGCTCTCATACGTGGCTGTAATTCAGGATGTTTGTCAAACATTTGCGGATTCTTCTTGCTTTTAGATATAGCATCACGATCACATAATCCTTTCCAAACATTGACTGGATCAGCCCAAGAGAGTCCTGGTAAAGGACACTTTCGTTTTGGGTATGAAGGGCATTCAAATTTACTTGTGCTGAAAAGAACATGAAGCTACTTATATTACTTGAAAACTATAAATGTGGCCTTCACAGTCAAACTATTGTGTGACGGATCAACTATATTATTATATTTATTAAATGACTAAATACATACCAAAGCCTCTTATTAGAGTGAGGAGTGGACTCTCCTCTAGCAACATTCTCCAAGGGACTCAACACACAGCTAGATGATTCATATATACTTTGTGGACTCAATAAGGCTTCTGCATTATAGTCAATGTCACTAAAAATACTTTGGGGTTCCTCTACATTACCATAGTTAGAACTCTCATCATCACTTGAACATGGTGATGATTCTACTACAACATTATGTAATGGTTGGTCATACAACTCTTCTTCAAAATCAGATATCTTATTTGGTGGCATATTTTCAACCTAAAATATGCAAATCAACAATAAATTTAAGTCAAGTAAAGCCAACCATAACAAATATGATTGAGAGCCTCACAAACCTCATCATCAGTGGAACTCCTTTTCCTTTTCAAATTCATGCGTTTTTCACTTTCATCACTGGATGAGCTGAAAACAAATAGTCACGACTCTATGTAAACACAGTTGATCAAGATCCAATATTGGTAGCAAAACATCAGCTGTTACATACCCAGTTTGTGCCATTATAAATGTGTAAAATTCCTGGATTCTTTACCTCCAAAGCCTACAACAATAACATTATAATAGCTACATACTAATATTCAAATATAATTTAGAATAGTTAGAGTATTAATAGGCTAAAATTACCGCATGTCATATTATAATTACAAATAGGGTTATGTGTCTTGACGACCGTAAAGACGAGACATTTGCATCCAATACGTAATAATAATATACTCAGGAATTCTAAGAACAGTCCAGAGTATATAATAATTGGGTTAGTGAAGTTTAATAATTGCCAAAGAGCACCATAAAAAAATGTAATCTTGCAGCGTGCCCCCCTGCCGATTGGCGGGATATTTTTCTCAGAGAGACTTTGCACACTAAATATGTATATTAATAGAGCATTTATATTTTTTACGTTCACTAAATTAAATAATAAATCATTATCATGTTTCGAAACATGATAATAAGCGAATCAGCTGTAGGAAAAAATGCCACGAAACTGTCATAATCGCGCGCGAATTTTTCAGCCAGCGCCATTAGACACGTCGATAGCTTGGGTTTCTTAACCATCCACTTTTGGATATTGACAAAAATAGTATTTAGATAAGATGATATTTCAATAGTATTAATCTCAAATATAATTTCGACGAAATGAAACATACTGATAGCAAGACATTACCAAAATACATTATCCTATTAATTGGCTTCTTATAACGCCCCTCAGACATGTCCAACCCATTTATAGGCAAATAAACAAGTGACTATTATTTCCAATCTATAAAATAGATTCGATGGTTCCCTGACCAAATTTAAATAGAATAAGTACATACCTGACCATTCAATATTTATAAAAAATATAGTGATCAAAATTATATGATGCTGGAGTCGTATACTCTTGTATTTTGGTAAAACTATAAAATTATTAAAATCACTAAACGTCAGTATTTAAACGTAAACTTTAAACTGACACACTATTATGAAATAATATATTGTACATATTTTTTCTAAGCTTTTCACGGCTCGATAACGCCCGGCTTTCCGCGCGAAAATGTCGCGGTAAAACTTCTTCAGAGCTCCGCAATAGAATGATGCCCTACTTCATTGTTATTGTTTGTTACAAATGTCACTAATGAGAAGTTCATTACACGCAGTATTGTAAGTAATAACATTACATTAAGTAATGCGTTTTTATTTCATTACACTAACGAATCTCACTTAAAATTCTTAATCACTTTATACAAATTAAAATAATGTTACAGTTTTTTTAAATTTTGTAGGCATTCATTAATTATTAACGCAATTTATAATGTTTAAGTATTTTACGTGTTATTTTTTTACCTGAGCTTAACTTAAACTTGAAATAATGCTATATGAAATCAAAAAAAAAATACATCTTGTAATTTTAATAAATCATATTTTTTATTCGAGAGCGTAAAATGAAATATTTAAAAATGTACAATATATGTGATTGGTTGTTTCGAAAATTATGCGCCATGTTTGCAGATAAGGCGTTACGTCATAAGTGGCCGACTTCAGATTGCCTCACAGCTGGACGCCAGCTGATAGCATTTTACGAAAAAGTCAATAATTGTAATGGGTACAAGTTGTAGTAGCAAGTAATTATTATAAAAAAATTAACTGTTTGTCACTGAAATGGCTTTTCAAAACATTGCCGTTAAATTGTGTGGGATACTACAATCCCAATCAAAACAAGGTTGGTTCTTATTTATTTTATTTAATGGTCCACATAAAATTTTACTATATTTATTATTCTTATGATACGAAATTTAATTTATCACAGAAATTACAGCTCGTGAATGGAGGTTAATTGGTCAGGAACAAGATGGATCACAAATGCTTACCTGGATTTCCACTAGTAAGGATGGTGAAGATGTCTTAAACATTGGTGTTTATACAAATAAAACAAAAACTTTGTCCACACTTTACACATTTGGTCACCAATTGAATATCATACAGGCATCTGTCAATTCAACACAGAGCCTTTTAGTGTATGTTGAGAAAGTGCTACCAACTGAAGACAATGAAGTTAAAGATGCTTTATACCGCCCATTTTTAATATGTCTATTGAAAGGCAGTGACAAAACCCCAATAGAAGTAGAAGAGAGTTCTAAAAAACAGATCATGGTCCAATATGTTTATGGGAAAAGCAATAAATACAGCCCAGGTATTAGAAATGACCGATTCATATTATTCAAACATTTGGAATGTAAGTATTGGTCATTAAGCTTCTACCAAAGATAATTCTTTAACTATAAATGTTAATCTTAAATAAGTATACTCCAAAAATTTAAAAGAAATATTAGATTGTTGTTGTTTGAAACATAACCACACCTAGTACCATAATAGAATAAATGTTTTGTACCATAATATTAAAACAAAAATCTCAATTCTGTGTATGATAAGAATTTGATTATAAAGTTGATATAAATCAACTTATATTTTTTGCCTAAATTATTATTTTACCAAACTGAATATTATAGTGTTAGTGTGTTTAGCTGTTAGTGCCAGATGGAGTTTCTTTACATTTTGTACAAGTGTAAATTGTATATATATTATAATTTAGAATAGTATTTAAATTAGTCTCACAATTAAAAAATAAATCAGTGAATATAATTTGACTACAAAGTGTAATATATTAACAATTTACACAACATCAAAAATATTTTTCAGGCATCAAAATTTACAGAACACCTATGTTTTTAAATGAATGTGATGATGGATCTGAAAAGTGGGGATTTGATGGAATTTACCCTGAGCCTGAAACTATTGTCAAAGTGTTTTCTTGGGCACAATGGGATTGTGTTAATCAGGTAAGAATATATATGGAAGACTTTGTAGTTATGTTCTACAAAGTTAATATAACAGAATGCTAGTTCTAGTGTTTAATACTGAGTGTAGATAAATATGTCGATCTATGCTTAGAAGTAATGCTAAAATTGTATCAATACTTAAGGTTGACTGAATAAGTGGAATGAATGTGAAACTGCAAGCAGTTACACTCAATCTTTAATTGGACTTAGTATAATATTTATGTTTATGCTTGATTATTTTATAAATGCCTACAAATATCATTAGAATATGGCAGGTTGGAATTAGGAGGATATTTAAGTTTTGCAGACTATTTCACTGCAAGTTAGGTTGTAGTAACTAATATATGTACATGCGGTGCAGTTTAAATATCTTAATACTATTTATCAAAAGTACAATACAAGACCACAGTCACTTTTTATTATTGAAGGATTTTCGCAATCATGCAGTGTTGTAAATCATCTGATGAAAAGTAAATATAAAAACTATTGTAATTTTAATTGGTCCGTGTGATTTGTCTGAATATGTTTCTACTAGTGATGTTCTTTTCAGGTCTTATACTACATTCACTATCGCCAACCAACACAAAGTTTTGCTGAAGGGGAAGAGGTGAAGTCACCATTAGAGATGACACCGACTTTGTCAGCATTTCAATTTCATGCCGATTTGCCTTATGAAACTGTTGTATGTATTTATAATTTTTTTTAAATAATATTGTGCAATGAATCACACTGAGCATAATAACTAGGCTACTATTGCTGAATTTATTAAGCTAGCTAGTGACCGAATAAGTCCAAGCCGCATTTTACTTGATGTATGGATTCAGGGATAGTAAGCTATCTAGCAAGGTCTGATTATTTTTGTGTAATACAATAAAAAAATACAACATAGTTGTGTTGTATATTAGTAGCTACGGTGTTGAATATCTGCTTGCAGCCAGTATAGGTTTTTGTGTCAGGTTGATTTCACTGTTTTTCTTCCAGGTAAGTCTACTATCTAGGTGCATTGTCAGATATTTGACACTCACAATACAGGAGCTGTATGCCATTTAGAGTGATGGTAGACAGTCTTCTTTATAAAACCGAATTCAATATGCTGGCTGCAAATCTTCATTTAACAAGCCACTATATTATTTAGGTAGATTTGCAAAGTAAATTTTGTCTGCACGATACAAATACGGCCGTGTTATTAGTCTAGGAGGCAATTGTAATATCCAAAATTTGTGGTATTTGGTTTTTTATGAAAAGCACAAGCCCACACATATGGTACCTTGTAGCACCCCAGATGAGATTTCATAGAATCATAGAAGCCTTCTTTCACACGGAAATTCCTGTCACAGTTGTTAATTATAATAAATTGATAGTATGTAATATATTAATTATTATTTCATAGTATGTATTGGTTGTTAGGATTTTATTTTAAAGAATAATCTTTGTAAGTTCTTATATACAAAGAAAAAAGTAATGTGACTACACATGTTTGGAAATTGGAATATCTTTCCTGCGAAGAATAGGCAGTAAATCCTGAGAGTGAATTCTTTTCAATTGTCATATTTTAGGTATATCATAATACTAATCTTAAAGAATTATATGCATGGAAATCTGCCTCAGAACAAAAGTGTGAGTCCAACTTCCATTACAATAATCTTTCTGTCAGTTCATCTTATAGATTATCGCGACAATAACGATATTGATGAAAAATTTAATAATTTATGAATCATTATCATAGTTGCCTTTTTTCATAAAAATATTTTTATAATACATGTGTAAGTTTATAAAACGAAACTATAGTTTTTAGAACGTTGTCTATTATATAAAGTTGACGTGACACTAGCAAAATGTTTTTATAACAAAAACGATTGCCATCAACAAATTGAAATTGAACATTTTTTGAATGTTGGAATTTCAAGTCTATTTTTGTTTGTTGTATTATGAATTTCGAATTTGTATTAAATTCTTGTCTTAAATAAATTCCTAAGAGATTCTTTGGGTGTCAAGTTATAGGTAGATAGCCCAAATTGTTGTTTTTTATAATCCAGTATATCGTTAATTATCGTATATGTTGTATATCGAGAAATGTTGAAGAACAGTTATTTCGATTCAGTGATTTATATATAGGAATAAACAACAAATGCTTCAACAAGCATTTCTCTAACTTCATCACCTCGTCCTCACTGAGGGGCACGTACGCGGGCTTAAAAGTGTCGCCATCTCCGAGGGCTCGGCTTCGATGTTTAGTAGCGGTAGATGTTTGTGCGACGAATACTATCATTGTGCTATTTATTTACTTTTCTATATAAAAAACAAACATTTATATATGTATGTTTATCCTTTACCCGAGATCCCATAACACTGGTAAACTAGCTGGCTAATTGGTAAGAGTTTAAGAAATATTTATTCTATATTTTGTTATTTTTAATTGTAAAAGCGTTGGAGCGTCGGTGGCGTTCTGGTCTCGTCACTGTCACTACAAATCAGATGATTCACGGGGCCCAGGATTGATACTGTCGTACTGATGTGTTTTTCAATTTTCAAAAATGTACGTAGTCAATAAATCCGCACCAGGCCAGCGTGGTTGAATAAGGTCTAATCTCCGTAATACCGTTTAGGGTAGGCCCGTGCCCTTCAAAATATATGTATAACATATGTGTATCTATCCGTTACCGTAGATTCCATAACACAAACCTTACAGTGCTTACTTTGGGATAGGTTAATTGGCGTGAGTGTAAGAAATATTTACATTTACAGTCGTATTCATTTGGATCTCGTAATTCAAAAATTTTACTGAAATTGAAAAATTCTGCTAGTATCTTACACAATGGCAAATATCAAATAATAATAACAAATATAAAGTCGTCCGCGATCTGTTCCCGGCGGCAACATTTACTTTGCGCTCTAACTTCATTATACAGCTTCTTCCCTATTCACAATTTTCTTTGGGATCGGTGCAACATATCTTTCTTTTCCACTTTCCTCTATCACTCGCTATTTCGACACTCACTACCTTCTTCAATATATCATCATTCCCACAGTTCATCTATCTTTTCTTCGGTCTTTCTCTCATGGGCGTGTAGAACTCCCATCCACTTTCAAATCCATAACTTTTCTAGTAACATGATCATTCTCTCTTCTTAATACGTAACCATACCATGAAAGTCTCAATTTTTCTTGTCACTCCACACATACATCTTAACATACTACAGTTTCAGCTACATGAAATATTTGTTCATCCATCTGTTTGATGGGCCAATATTCCGATCCATACATGACGACAGGACTAATTACTGATTTATAAATTTTGGCCTTCAGTTTTTGGGGAAAAAATACCGGTGTTACAGGTAGTTTCCGTTACTTGCCCATTTTATCCATCTTGTGCTAAACCTTCGTTTAATATTTCGGCTAAGTTTCCCATTTTCCTAAAGCAGTGATCCGAGGTATCTAAATTCTAAAGAGATTGGAAGAGTCGTCACTTAGAGTACAATAAGCCAAGGATTGGAGAGTCAAGAGAGGCCGACATCACAGTGCGTATTTTCAGTTTTAGTTCTGCTGATTTCAGGCCAACGTTCTTCAATTTCTACCACTACTTTTCAATATGTCCTGAACTCCGGATCTCTGTTCATCAATTAGGACGATGTCTATAAGTAATACCAGCACTAAAAACTACTTAACAGATTTTTAAAGTGTAACGAGTAAAAGGCTTTTAAGCGTAAAAGCGTACAAATATTTTTAAGAAAAATAACTTTAACATCCACTGCATTGTTTTTATACGGATCTCAAACCTGCTTACCTTGCACGACTCTTGGTTCCATATTGGACACCTAAGATCGCCTGTAGGTTTGTCTTGGCATTATTAGTTTAATGCCACCTTCTATATCAGACATTGTTAAAATTATAGATCACTATGTGAATTGTGGAAAATCAAAATAATCTTTATTCAACATAGACCTTTACAGGCACTTATTGACGTCAACAGACAAAACAAAAAAAAAGCTTACAAAAAAAAAACTTTGTCCGTACGTACGAATAAGGAAAAAAAAATATTGACTCGACACCTGTTCGGAAATTGGGAGAGCCTTCTCGAGAAGAACAGGCAAGAAACTCTGAAGGTCTATTTTTTATCTCCTCTTTTCAGGTATATTATAAATAATGTTGTTACCAAACATAGAGCCACTATGAATAGTGTCCCTATTCCCAAATAGTGTGATCACCTTTACTCATGAGTGTCTTTTTGATATGGATTTTAAATTTATATAAAGGCAAATCAACTTCGATCATATATGATCGAAGCAAATCAATGACACTTTGCGGAAGTTTGTTAAACATAGATATACATTTCCCCAAGAACGAACAGCTAGTTTTAAGGAGTCTGAACATTGGAACGGCAAGTTTATTTTTGTTTCTAGTATTCACATTATGTAGATCACTGTTTTTATTGAATTTATTATATTTTCTATATACAAAAACTAAATTATCATATATATATTGACTAGCTAAAGTTAAAATATTAATTTCTTTGAACAATTCTTTTAGGGATTCTCTAGCCCGTAAACAGTAAATAGCACGAATCGCTCTTTTTTGTAAAAGGAAAATACTCTCAATGTTAGCCGCTGATCCCCATAGTAGCAGTCCATAGGACATAACACTATGAAAGTAGCTGAAATAAACAATTCTTGCCGTTTCAACATCAGTTAAAAGTCTCATCTTTTTTACTGCGTACGCCGCTGAACTAAGTTTGATTGCCGAAGTTTCAATATGTGGATCCCACTGTAATCGTGAATCTAACGTAATGCCTAAGAATTTAGTATTATTTACCAAGTCAATGACATCACCATTCATATTTAAACGAGTATCAACCTGTCTTACATTGGGCAAAGAGAATTTGATACATTTTGTTTTCTTAGAATTTAAAGACAAATTATTAGTTGTGAACCAATACAGAATTCTCGAATACAAAAGGTAGTGGATCTACCTTTGGTAAAGCCGAATTGGCTTTCATGCATGAGTCTGTTTGTTCTCAAGTGACCTATTAGTTGATTGTAAATAACTTTCTCGAAGATTTTGCTGAAAGTAGGTAATATGGATATAGGTCTAAAATTTGAGGGATCTTTTTTGTTACCCGATTTGAAAAGTGGTATTAGTTTACTATATTTCATTAGATCAGGAAAGATACCCTCATCAATACAAGAATTAAAAATTTGTGCTAACAATGGGGCTAATTCATCGATGACAGATTGAATTATGTGAGTTGATATACCCCAGAGATCTTCAGTTTTCTTCTTGTTAAGTAAACTGAATGTTTTCTTAATTGAAGAAGCATCAATATGACTAAATTTGAATGATTCACTGCACCTATTCACACTTGACTCGAGGAGGGTGACGGCTAAACTAGGAGATGAGTTAAGATTACTGGTAGTTATAGCAGGAATTTGAGAAAAATAATCAACAAATGCATTCGCAACTGCATCGTCCGACTTGATAGTCTTATTATTAATTTCTAAAGAGAAAGAGTTCCCAGAGCTTCTACTTTTTCCCGTTTCCTGATTTATTATAGACCATGTAGTCTTAACTTTGTTCTTTGACATATTTATTTTATTTGATATGTGTAAAGATTTAGCACATAAACAAACATTTTTAAAAGTTTTTGAATATTTTTTTTACATAATCTAAAAAGGCAGGGTCGACAGAAGTTGTTTTTAAAGCATATAATTCAAAAAGTGTTCTCCTGCTTTTATATATGCCCGGAGTAACCCAGTCACAAAATTTCTTTTTGTTGTTTAATTTTACAACCTTTTGTGGAAACATAATGTTGCTTTCCATTCTTACTAAATTAAATAAATTATTATATAAATTATTAGCATCTCCACCAACAGTAATTTGAGATGTTATTTTTTTTTTTTAAATTTACATATACACTCAACTGACCTTCACCGACCCGGTTAACGACACTTATTAGAAAGTAAAAATTAATTAACGTTGGTCGGAAATATCATATACCTCCGTGTGTAAGTCAGTCTACTTGGAATGGGCGCGTTGCATCGCCTGCTGCCAAATCTCGGGGGTCCGAGGGATGGAGTTTGCCGCCTATACGAGGGCGTCATGCGATCCGTGGCCATGTATGGGGCCCCCGTGTGGTCGCGAGATTGCGCGAGGTCCCCCCGCTGCAGAGCTCTGCTACGGAGTTTGTAGCGGATAATGGCCATACGGATCGTATGAGGCTACCGTGCCATCTCGTACGAGGCAGCGACGGTTCTGGGACGCTCCCCCCCATTTGACGTCCTGGCCGACATGTACGCGGCGACGTATGCGTTGCGGCTTGTCGACCGGGGGAGCGACGGGAGCAACGCCCCGGAACCCATGCACGAAGTGCCTAGGCACCGACGGATTGTGGCGGCCTGGCGTGCGCAGCTTCCATCACGGAGCTGCGCGACACCAGCGGGCTGTCGGTGCCGTACTCCCGCACCTCGAAGCCTGGCTCGCCGGGAAGGACGAAGTCACCTACCGATTGACTCAGATATTCACCGGGCACTGGGCTGCTTCGGTGAGTATCTGTGTCGAATAGGACGGGAGGGATCGACACGAAGCTACCACTGCGCATCCGACCTCGACTCGGCCCAGCACACGCTGGCGGAGAGATCGAGCGAGATCTGTCTCTGACGAGCGAGGTTGGAGGGCTGTGGCCTCCTTCTGTAAAGCAGTTATGCTCCAGGAGGCCGCCGAGCGGCACGGCTGCGGCGCCACAGCGAGTCGCCGGCGGGGGCGTGGAACCACGTCCCTCCAATAGCCGGGGGGCGTCGTCCCCGGGCTCCCCTGTATCGACGGGGGAGCGGAGGCTGGGGGTTCCCGGAAGTCACTATCGTTCCCGGGGACTCCCTATATGCCTGAGGAAGGCCATCGCTGAGGTTTTTAGTGGGTAGGCTTCCCCCTTCTGGGGAGGAGAGCCTCGCATAACCGCCGGCTCTCCGCAGCCGAGGTATGCAATTTAATGCATTTTCCTCAGCGGAACGAAAAAAAAGTCTACTTGGAATATTAGCGGCGCATGCGGACGCACTCTTGAATCGCAACTCATTCATTCAATTATTTAAAATTATTTATTCTGCGAAGTTCTTATATCCGGAAATAGGAGATTTTATCAAGAATTCTGACACTTTAGGTTCATTCAAATTATTTACCATTCATTCTCCAAAAAATATTATACAGACAAATTTGATTTAAATAGAGTACGTTATATATTATTCAAACCGTGAATAACGATAGTATGGGATTCACAATAAATATCTGTAGTTAGAATTTGATTCGATTCGTCTCTAATAATTATCTAAACAATGTTATAAAGTATCCTTGATAAATATTGTTGATAATTGCACTTAAGGTAGCTATTTTCCTATATCACGCACAAGACTAAATGACGACGAATGTGATTGTAATTATTATCTTTAATTTGAAGAATGTTATTCCTAACAGCTGAACATCCCTCTGAGTCTGCCTCATGTAGCAGGGTTAGGTGAAGGTGCCGCTTGTGGGGCATATGAAGATGATCCTGTGCCGCTAAGAGTGCACGACTGTAGCGTGGACTTGCAGATACTGTGTGACCAGAGAGGTGTGCTTTGTATATGTCACCATTATCTCTACAAGGTAACTATCTATTAACTCTTTAGGAGGAAATCTTAATTTATTTAAACCTAAATAATCAACAAAGCGTAGTAAAGAGCTTCTTGAAATTATAGGTACTGGGACTTGGGGTTGCGTTTGTTTCTGTACCGAATAAATGGCAGAATTATCCCTTTACATTCTGTTAAATGATCACGAATATCATGTTTTTTTTTGCTAAAGGCCCTGAAAAAGTAGTGACATAAAAACAGTTTAAAGAACTATAAAGATTTCATATTTTAGAAATGAACTTTGATTATGGATATTGCATAATTCGTAATATTGGAGTGGGACGATTTTTTTTGTGATATGGGCCTTTATTCATGGAACACTTATAGTAAATATTTACCTACAGCCGTTGGAAGATTCCATGACGTCCCTGGTATTGGAGGATAGTATCGACCTGAAAGACTCTGGCGTGAATTTTGCGTACTCGATCACATTGCTGCAGCATGGGTGCGTGGTGCACAGCGTGGTTCCCGACTTACCCTGGGTGAGAGCAAAAGCTTTGCGGCCATCATACACTTTGTACGGAGGTGAGTACTAAGATTATAAATGTGTGCCTAATTGGTGGTAGTCGGTAGCTATAGTGGTAGCCAGACTAGACCGTTTTCCATGCGATTTAATTTAAGATACTTCTCACCAAAACTTGTAATAGTCTATTCATAAATATCGTTTAATTAAACTGAGAATTTTGTTAAAGTTTATTGTATTTTCATAGCGCCCATCTCAATATCCTTGCAAACATAATAAAAGGCAAAATCGTATATTTGCAGATATTATGGATTCACTCCAAAATCCAACAAACATGAATTTATGACTTCGATCGAAACATTATTGTAGGCATCAACTATGTTACTGAAGCCGCATAAAACATTTTCTTTTTTAGTAAAATTTTAGTATTTTAGTAAAATATTTTTAGTGAAATCGCCAATCTAGATAGGCTGTCAAAACACGAGAGTCCCGTTTGAAAATCAAAGGTACAATTATTAAATAAACGTTTCTGTTTCCGAAAAAATATTCAAGACGTCGAGTAACCATTAAGTGAAAAGTTTTACATAAGCAGTTAGTTAAAGAAATAGGTATATATTTATCCCCCTTCTTTGGAATGGTGATCTTATTCTCGCGCCATTGATGTGGAACAATACTTGGTATATAAATTACAAATATATATAAATATAGTTTTCCTATTTCTGGTAAATTATGGATCACAGAATATACTACATTATCCTGAAGATGTATGTTTTTTTCCGTGCCTCCTGAATAATTCTGATAAAAGTATTGTAAGATACCCTCATTAAGTACAAATCTTCAAATTTAAATTTAATGAATTCAAAGAAACCCTTTATGCCCCTCCTGTCTGCTTTTCTAACATATTTTTTTTTGTAATTTCCTGGTTGACAAGAATTACATACCTTAATACAAATAAATAAGTATTCATTCCCAAGTGATTCATTAACGACATTCCATTCACAAAAAGTGGTATGTCTACTCTAACGAAGATAACATCTGTTGAGGTACGTGTTATCTTCCCGCGGTAAGTTGCATATCTCATATGATCACCTTTGTTTAACATGACTTAGTTATATTCCAAAAAGCTTGCAGATAACAACTTGCCCCAAGTATTTAGATAGGATGACCAAGACCGAATATGAGCATTTAGATCACCATATATTATAGTTTTATTGTTAAAGAGCGCAAAAATTTTGTCATAATCTACTTTTCTTACATGACAATCTGGTGCGGAATAGGTACCTATTACATATTTAATTTTATCGCTTTTCAGTAATTCGATACACAGAAATTCTATATTGCAGTTAGGTAAGTTAGCAAATATTTGTTTAGTTGGAATCGATCTATGTACGAAAATTAAACCACCGTAATTATCATATCCGTTCGAGCGAAATCAATTGATATATCCTGATAGTCTCACATTCGTTTGTACGATTACCCAACATTCCGAGATTACACAAATATGAAATTCCCGCGATTCAAATATGTCTCTAAATCGCTAAGTTTGGTAATAAACTACGGGGATTCCATTGAATGATTTTGAGATCATCCTCAACCACTAACATGAAATGCAGTTCCAATATTATTATTAAACATTAAATTAATTTAGATAGATTTAAAAAAGATAACGTAATGCTTACTCGATTCACCACCAACATAAAAAATGAACATATTAGGACGCAATCGACATTTTGAAATATATATAGTCCGTGGCGGGAGATTATACACTGATATATGTATATGTGCTCTAGGTGCTCTCCGCCCTCTATCTCGTAAAGAGTTGAGCGTATAGAAAACAAGTCGAGGCAAAAGTTGTGGCAATTTTTTTTGTGTTCAATTTTTATACTAGGCGTTGAAGTGTTTAGAATCATAGAAAAAAAAAACGGTTTTCGTGACCTTTGACCACGAATAATTTACGACGCAGACACGAGATAATATGAGACTTTTGAGACAACTTTTAGAACACCAAAACAAAGCTGTATACGAGTTACCAGCTTTTATCTTTTTATTGCCCATGGTCTCATATAGTATCTGCGAACTGTGTTGGATATTCTGACTGTCAGAAAAATCTAAGTCAGTAGTCACCTGTCACTATTTGTTGCTCAAAAGTCTCATCATATAATGTGGTATTAACCTTAGATGACGAGCTTGTAGATTCCAATGGGGGTAGGGGCCTTTTAAATCCCTTAGAAGCCACCACTTTTTTGGTTGTGGTGGGTGTACAGTTCTTTCGTTCTCATTTAGGGATGTTTCTTCATATGGGGTTTCAGTAATTGGTAGCTCAGGGCTTGGAAGGACTTCGGGGCATTTGTTTGCCACATAGCCGACCTTACACACGAAGGAGGTGAGAGTGTTTGGTGATATATAGATCCAGTAGGTTGTGCCGTCATAATCTATCTGAATATGTTCAGGAAGTTGACTGAAATCATCAGTTCCCATCTCTAGATCTACCGTGGGGAGCTATGCTTCGGCACGAATTAGGCCGGCTCGACTGGAGTGATACCACGGCCTCACAAAAAACCGCCGTTCCGCCGACTGAGTGAGGGTACCGGAGGCCCGATCCCGCCTTCCCCCCTTATTCCGTTTTAGAAGACCGGCAACGCATCTGTGACTCTTCTGGTGTTGCGGGTGTCCATGGACAACGGTTATCGCTTACCTTCAGGTGATCCGTTTGTTCGTTTGCTGGCCTATGCTTTAAAAAAAAAAGTTATTTTCAATCAGCTAATGGGGCAAACATTAGATAGAATAATTCGTATATTTTTACTAATAAGTGGTCTAATTGTTAGAATTTGATCTTTAACTGTTATACATTTATGTTTTTCACACATTTCATCGGCCAGCTGTTTGGATGATAGGAAAACACGTAGCTGGTTATTTGAAATCCTTGACAAAAATTTAATATGATCAGGGTTTATAACTGTACTCAGTGCTTGTGCATAATCTTTGTTTTGTAATTGTTTATTTGTATCAATCACTATTGCCTGGTCTTTAGTTAGAAACATAAAGTTTTGGGTAACTGTTGCATATGTTTTTTGCGACAGTTGGGTTAACATAATGATAAAAGTATGGTGTTGAACTCTGTAATCAGAGCCAGGAACCAATTTTCACTTTCATAAACGAACAAATTTCACTTGCCGGTATCTCCGGGAACCGACTTCATTATCTACACAAAAAGATCGTGAGCTAATTACAAGTGCACAAATTACACGTGCGGTCCCTCATAAATCTGTCGCGAGACTGAACAAACTTTTTTTATTTAAAAAAAATATTAAATAAAATTAAATAAAAATATATATGTTTATTTTGTTTTCAGACAACCACTTGCTTGTCAAGATTCCAATGTTATTTACTCACCTCATTGACATTAGTTTGTACCATGAACCCTGTTGCCACGTTGTCCTACCGATGGAGGAAGGCGAAGATGGTCCTAGTCTCGCACCGCTGGTTGGATGGGGTCCACATACTATGGTGGATTTGAAAACTCTTGATGTAGTCGCCCTGTGCGTGCCGGAGAAAGACTTGACTGCCACTTTCAAAAGCAACACCGTCATAGAGAATAAGCTTGCGATCATGCATTATTTGATACTGCACGAGAGTAACATGGAATTGGCTGAGGAGGTAAGATTAAGTTTTCTAAATGTCCAATATATGAGTCTTAATATTCTTTGCAAATTCTTGTTTGTTTTGACCGGCACGACCCACATTATTTATGAATTTATTGCTGGTATTAGTGAGGATATACCATTATAATAAGCTTAAGAAGACAAAAACAATCGTAGTCAACAAAGTTGTTAAGCCGATAATGGACACCATAAGGTTGCTCCATGAGGTTGCTCACGAAAACATCATGAACGCGAGCGCAAACACGCCGAGCTGACGTGACGCTATTAAGCAGCTTCTCATTGAAGATACGACATTCTTTGCCTTCAATAATTTTAACATCTTGTGACGCATGCATATATTTTTGATGAAAGTTTTAGATCTTGACATTTAGTAAATGACCTCAGCACCTTCAAAGCTTTTTTGATACAATTAAGTCAATATATTCTCAATTGTAGATTATTTCCCGAAAGCTATCAATTTTGTAAAATCAAAATCAACTTTATTCAAATATGACTTTATAGAAAGCTCTTTTGAATCGTCCAAATTTTTTTTTCCTACAATAAATCGAATGATTCTTTTTTAAAATAATTAGGTTGCGTTTGACTGAGCATAGTTATATAATAATTTGTATTATATTTACTTATATACTTATACAGTCATTATTAACATTATATCGTTATAGTTCTTGTATGTCCTCGAGGTGGAGTATAAAGCAATTATTTCATACATTTGAGTTTTCTTTTATCATAGTTTTTTTGCTTACTCAACAACTACAACATTGATAATAGATCTTTTGAGACATTAAAGATTTCTTTAATGGGCTAGATGAATAATCTTACATATAACAGCTTTTGTTGTATAATAATCTTACATATAATAGATGTTGATTGTACGCTAATTTGATACATAATCATTTTTAAAAGATCATAGAGTGACATAATTGTTCGCAAGCTAGGCATCAGACAGAACAAGGTCGAACATCGACAGATCGAACTGGGCACCACTTTGGAAAAGTACGCGGCATATTCCCGAACCATCTATAGTAGTGTCTCAAAAGGAAAGTCTTTGATTCGTGTGTGTTATTCACTAGTAAGTTGTATATCACTATATATGGTACTGAAACTTGATCATTTACAACGGGCCTTATAAGGAGGCAAAATCACGCAAAGACCAATAAAATAGGCTGGAGTAATGGAGTTTCCCTGCGTCATCGAATCAGATATGATGAATTACGAACCTTAAGTAGGCGCGTTGATCGTAGAACTGATGACTGTTCGCGCGAAAAGGTTCTCTAGAGGCAGGAAAAAAATATAAAACGTTAAATTAGTGGCGAATGAGCTACGGTCGCTGTTTGTTCGAAATTCATCCAAGTGGCGATTCGATTACCAACTTTTAATAGGCATACGGTGCATCGATGTGAGGCCGTTTGAACAATTTATAGAGGTATTTAAATTATATATACCGTTCACCACTATTACCTGAGTCGCCATACGTAGTCATTACATAATAGTTGGTCAGATTATTTATTGTATAGTATTTAGTCATTGTTGGATATTCGTGTGGGGTATTCGCAAACTATAGTCAGCACTATAGTATTTCGGTATTACCTAATAACATTTAACATTTATAGCTTAATGACACTTGATATTTAGTTTATATTTGGTGTGGTTTATATAGGCGAAATATTCGAGTGAGCTACTTATTATATGTTAATCTAGATGTAAGTTTTCCAAAAAATGTGAAAAACAATAGTGGATCTTAAATCATAAAACTATTATTGTAATTTTTAGGAACCGTGTCAATACATTTTAGGCCCGTAGAACACCGTAGTCAATATTATTCCTTGTCGTGGCAGCTGATATCGTGGATGTGCCTGAACCAGAGTGAGGGTCCAGCCGCGTTTCAGCGCGTAATACAGGAGTATGTGATGGCGGCTACATACGGTCTCACACGTCGCTCGCTGCCTACCTCTGCACTTGCCTTAATGCCTCACCTACCATTCACACTGCATTCCAGCTTCGCTGACGTCAAGGTTTGTAGCGCTGGGTACCGGGGAAGCCTTATTGATGTTCAAATGAGCATGAGCTTGATTATGTACACCTCGATGGGTTTTTATAATTTATTAAGAGCATAATACAGTCAAAAAGAATTTAAAATGTACTTATGCAAACATATTAATTAAAAAATCGTTATTCAACAAGATCTTTGTTGGAAATAATTGATTTGAAAATAAATAATGTCAAAAAGAAATAAACAATTCTAAATAAGTAATGTCGTTATCAGACATGTCCTAGGGCTGAATTCATGCTAACAAATAATTCCCTGATATGTTCACAAATTTCTCATTTAAAATGTGTCATAAATTTGTCAGATACGTTATTAATTATTTATCTGGTGGCGAAACTAGCCCTTAATAGTGTAAATAGTTTGACAACGACTTCTTATTCATAAAAAAAGGATCGCTTACGCAGGTAGGCGACACAGTGGTGTCAGTGAGTCAAGAGCACCTTTGGGGCGGTGCTGCTGTGGTACTGGCCCCGCGACAACGCGTACTACAGTTCGCAGAGGACGTGTGGACGCGCGTGTGGGCCGCGCTACAGGCGCCGCGTCCTGCACCGTTGCGGCCGCCACTTGTGCTCGACCGTCTAAGGGCCAGCCTTCACTGCTACCAGGTAAGGCTGCGCTGCTACCGGGGAATTATTGCAATACTACTAGGGGTTTCTACATTACTATTAGGTGATTTTATCAGAAATCAATGATTATTGGACTGTCACGTGTCCTGCTGGTGCCAGATTTGAGCTGCTATTAATTGTTCCCTTCTTTTCATTATATGGATGTTTTTTTGCTATTGCTAAATAAAGGTACAATATGATAAATACAAAGTGTACAAACTGGACATGTGTATTGATTCACTTTCTAGACGCCGCAACAAGACCCTACAACAAAATGAGTGCCACCTCGGGTTTCAGGACAATAGATCTGCCCAGTCCATTATATCTTGATCCTAAAATTGTACATGCATATTGCCGTCTACATCGGTGCAACATGCTATGAATCTCTGCCTATTTCATATGACTGGAGAGTTAATCTTGTCATTGAAGTAGTTATCGAGACTGCCCGTTACCTACTCGTTGGTGACAACATTCCCGCCAAAAAGGTTTGCCAGAAGTGGCGAGTACATATACGTTTGATTTAGACTTATAGGCCTGGCTTTCTTCCCCGTGTGCTCGACCTTTAAAGATTTTTTTTAGTTAGATAAATTCTGCGGACTCTTTGGTCCTCACTCTTTTTTTTGTGATAGTATTTTTTATGTCCTTATTTATTGTCTATAACCCTTTAGAGATATTGATTCCTTCGGTATTGTCCGTTTGAGTCTGTTTTTCATGGTCTGGGTTCCATTTTCAGATATAGGTTCTTCATTTCAGTATTTTCTAGTCCTCATGACTGGCGGCATAATCAACGGTTTCGGATCAACTGATGCATGCTCAAATAAGAAACTGTATAGTATAGATTTCCACCCACGTAGACCCGCATACTGCAATGACACATAATAAAATATACAATAAATAAATTTTAGTAATAAACTAGCTGACCCGACAGACGTTGTCCTGTCAAATGTCTCAAATGTCATGTTGTCTCAAATGTTTTTAAATAAATAATTTAGCTAAAAAACAATATCTAGATGACCGGATTGTGAATCTAAACCATCCTCAAACCTCCTGGAATACACATAAAAATTTCATCGAAATCGATCCAGCCGTTTAGGAGGAGTTCAATGACTAACACACGTACAGAAGATTTATATATATAAGGATATAACTATCTTGTTCACACAGATAGTTTATAATATATGTTTTACCTGTGCTATGCAGCCAGAAGCACTGTCGCGTTGCAGCACCCCACTCTCACCTTGCGGCACTGGCCCATCGTTACCGTCGGCTCGACGGCCGCCAGAGGCACTGCCCTTCTTCGAGGTAGACGTTTGTACTGCCAGCAAGCAGGAGCACGTTATCGCTGCGGTTAGTATTCACCAGAACGTTTAGTTTTGGTATTCTGTTGTATATTATCAATACTTATAATGTTTTAAATATAATTAAATGATTGAGGTTTGGTATAAGGTGAGCCTGTACCTGGTAAAGTCTAGTAGCGGGGTGGGAGTCGGGAATGTTTTATTTAAGGAAGAAGAAAATGAAAATATATTTACATTTTAACTACGCCGAAAGTATCGTAATTGACAACATTTCATTTTTAATATACCACAAACTAACGTGACATGTCATATCATAGTTACGGTGGAATTAATATTTGTGTTTTGCCAAATTTCTAGTTGGAGAAAAGTGATTCATTTATCAATATGAATATGGTCCAAAATTTGTTGTCTACGCTTATGTGGACGTATACGCTAACGCAATGCTCATCTGTTATAATTGTTAAAATAGATCGATAACATCATACATTACGAAAAACCCTTTGGAAATGCGAGATCTATTATTATCAACTGTTTTAATATAAAATACATATATAGCACAATAATTGTTCAATACGAATGTGTTATTCGCCGGTACGGAATTTAATAATGAGATAGAAGAATGGTAAATACCAAAGCCACTTATGTATAACTTGATGATCGTAAATGCGCCATATAGTTGTGCGTGCAAAAACATCGATGAAGTTAAAGCATTTTCTGCGCTCTATCAGTAAGAATTATATAGTTGACGAAAATATTAATCTATCTTAAGAAATAAAATAAAAAGTCTTTCATGAGGCATACGATAAAGGAAGAGCCTTGCTGCTCGGCCACCCTTCTTATTAGTCTTTAAAGCAATCCACGCTTTCGGCCCAGTCACTCATGTTCATCAAGTTAATGATATCCTTCGGTGGCATGGCCCTATAGTTTGCCGGTCTTGGGTTCAATATTGGAAAATAGTGGACTTAGGCATCAAACTTGAGATATCGCGCTGAATTTTTTTTTTGTTAACTTGTTTTGATGATAGAAATAAATTTTGTTTTAGGACTTTTCATAAAAAGTACTTTATCGTACAAAAAAAAATGTATTTTTTTTGTATGGAGAAAAAGTAAAAACTGTAAAAATATCTGAAATGGTAATACTGTTAACCGGGGCGGTTAGTAGGTGTTATAGTTGACACAGTCCTCGACATTTTTGCATCTTGGAATTATTACGATATGTCTGCCGCTTTGGCGTCTAGAGCACTTTGAAGCTTTTCATAGTAAACGTATGGGTAGGACCAACGTCATTGGTTATAAATATTGTACTTGCAAGTGATAATACCGGTAAACGTGTGAATTAGAGTCTCGTATCTTAGCTTGAATCTATAATAATTAACTTACGAATCGTTAGTAATGTTAGTCACGAGTCGTTTAGAAATAAAAACAAGGAGGCACGTGGTAGCTCTGAAAAGAGCTGTTGATAATGGTGTCAAAGCACAATCATGATAGCGGATCTGTAATGTCAGCTTAATGTTCACTGACTTCGATTTCTTCTACTACTGACTCTAATAAGTGCGTAGCTTCTTCAAATAAATTCAATTTCTTACATTTTAAATATTTTGGTCTAATGTGGGATATAAAGGGGTCGGAAATTATCAATAAATTATGAAGAATATCTTCGTTATTCTGGATTCTCCTCATTTTCCGTGTGTGATGCTCTCTTGTATATCTAAATTCCTTATTTCTGGCTTCAGCTGCTTCTTCTGACATAATTCCAATAGGAAGACAAGAAAAGTGTCTGCAGATATCAGCACCATGAATAAGTAGCTTATGTACGCTGGCTGGCATATTATACAATGGATAATGGTGTACAAAAAGCTCAGCTGTTTCTCTACAGTATGTTCGAAATCGTTCGATGTGAATGGCATGCCCAGAAGATATGACTTGTAATGCAACTGCAAAATGTTTGATAAGATTTTCATCTTTTCAAATTCAGCGCGATATTTCAAGTTTGATGCCTAAGTCCACTATTTTCCAATATTGGACCAGTGTGTGTCGTCAACTTTAATCTTCTACAGGCTAGATCATGGCAGTGGTATAATAAGTATTCTATGCCCTCCTTTCTAACAGTGTCGACATAACCTTCATGTTGATCCTGGAACGTGTTTAACGTGCCATACTAAAAACAATGCTGAAAATACCCCCATCATGGAGTTATTTCAAGAAACACAAGTTCTGAGTGTCGGAAGACTATATCTTCTGAAGATCTGTCTGGAGGCTGTCTCCTTTGCCAGACGAGCCACTTTTTTCAGAAAGTCTTATATTTATAATAGGCTTAACCACGACTTCAATATTTAGAAACTAACTCGCGAGACTTAATTTAAAGGCAAGATCTCTTGGATATTCCAGCAGTCAGAGCACGTTTTGACGCGCTTCGAGTTACTGTTTTTTTTAATGTGCCATACTAGTTAGTTAGCATGATCTTACTGCTAAAACGACCGGTCGACCACTTGTACTCTGTCCGAGGTCAGTGCAAATTTGGGCCAGTTATCCAAGAAGACATGTGTCTTAATGACTATGCTTATAGACCTTCAGACCTTCACGAAACATTTTAGTTGTTATTTCGAAAATGGTCCCGGCGACAATGGTGGGCTTTTTTGCTAGTTGGTCAGTATTTTCGTTTCCAATAAAACCATTTGTACGGACGGAATAGACGTACTGTGTTATCTTTACCTAGCTTGTTCAGTACTTAAATTTTAGGTAAAGACAGTGCCTTAAGTATCGTGTATTTGTCGCTAAGAATCTAGAGGTTTTTTGATTTTCCTATGCACATGCCAAGATGTTTCTACCTGATACACAGTAGCTAGCCAGCGTATGCTAATGAAAATCTCGGTCTTTTGCAGAATATTTCTGCACCTGTACCCGATTTCATCTTAAATCTGTCTGTATATGCTATTTCCCTCGGGAGTTCCTCTATAATTGGAATAGAAATTTCGAATAGTTGGCTAAACGTAAATTTAGATGCGATTCTATTATTAACCATTATTCTTGGCCAACAGACAAGCCTATCATAGCCCATAGGTTATTAACGGCAGTATCATAATATTGTAAGTACAGTAGAGTTTATTCGGTTTAAGACCCTAAGTTTTAACGAAAATAAAGCGAAACTTGTTGAAAACTCTCATAGCTTTCCCAACAGAGAGTATCTTTTCACGTGAGCTATTTATCTGTGGTGTCTTCTATATATTTTACGGTAGTGGACTTGGATTGGATTAATGCTTAAGTTTTGCTGCAGATTTGCTGAAAATCTAATGGGAACCACATGTACTATAGGCGACTGGAACCACGTTAACGTTAACCACGAACTTGGTTAAATAACCTGTGACTTTAAAATACATACCGACATTCCTAAAATTATTTAGTGCGGTTAGTGTAATATTAGAAATATTCTTGTTTTTAAATCGTTACAAAGGCCATGTAATCTAGTTTTTTTTACATTAAATTACACTGTGAGGAATTACAATTAAGTTGTTTAAGAAATATGTTTTTTTTAATAATGATATAAAATTTAAAAAAAACATTATATTGGTAATTTAATTAATAAATTCGATATTGTAAAATGAACCCACGAACATCTTTTACTAATATTGTTATTGTGAAACCCTATCTTGTTAAACTAAGGATAGATGGATGGATTGATTGTTGATCTCTATTATACAAAAAACTACTTAATGGATTTGAATTAGTAAAGTGGTTATTCTCCATAATTCCGCTGTTAAATAGCAGCTCAATATCTCTGGTGTTGCAGACGTCCCTATGTGGTGGGAATTGTTTCGCATAAGGTGTACCACATATTTGTCTGACGCGTTATATGCGTAGCTTTTGAATATCTATGCATAGCTAACTGACATCTGTGTGTACTTAATCGACGTCTGTATCGATTTTCGAAGGTCTGTATATTATTACATAATTGTTATATGAATTCTCATTCTCTTTGAGAAAAAACTAAACATAAATCTGGTAATTAGATTCTAAAAAAATATGTACGTAGGCCGTTGGATGATTACACTTGTGTCTGCCTGCGGTCAGTGATTCTAGCGACTATGTGAAACTCACAAGGACAACAATTTATTAATGGCCCTCACTTAGCTCATTGTGTCGGACACGTCAGGTAAGAAGATCCTACGGGACCCTTGCATCCTTTGAAAGACTTCTCTGCGAGTTTCTGCACACGAAAAGTAGGCATCTCCTCGTAAGTCGATGTCAGATGCATAAATCTATCCATCTTAGCCTTTGGAGATAAGAGCTCAGGATGGGACTCCATGACACGTTTGAGTAGTCTACTATTTCTTTTATCTGTGCTCAATATGCAGAGAATTTTCCTCTTCAACGTTGGTGAAGGTATGGAAGTATATCTCTAAAGTTTAGATAACGATGAAAATATTTATATTTTTCCAAAAAGCTAATAATATCAGTTTTTTTTAATAACAATAATTATATGGGACACTTAATATTATGAGATGTTGTCAATTATCTAATAGTATTTATCATCACGTGCAACTTTAGTGTACAACCTGATTAAGTTGGTTAAGGTGCTATAAGGGTTTTATTTGTTTAAAATTCTATTTTATTAATCTAATATCTTTACCGACTACCGAACCTTTGGCGAGTAAGAATTTTGTTTCTTAGAAAAACACCCGAACAAAAGACACATCCCAATTTTTATATGAACAGTACACTTTATATATATATATATATATATATATATATATAGATATATATATATATATATAGTAGTAGTAGTACTATATATATATTCTATTAAATATTTGCATAAAAAGATAAATATCTCTGGTGATAAAAAGTCCGCGGGGACTACGGCGGGTCAACAATTGTATCAGCTAGAACCGAACCGGTTACACCGGGCGCGCCCGGCAGCTAGGTTACGACAGAATACATCCGACTTTCGTTCGTGATAACACCTTCCTTAGCTTCTTTTCGAAACTTATTGTCGGGAGTGACTTGTATATATAAACAATATTACTAATACCTAAAATACAGTACACTTTTCATGTAAACCTAGTTCTGGGTAAATCTCCCTCATAATTAAGTTAGGGCATTATTCGTAACATTTGGTAATTCTACGTCGTTCTTATTTCCAATCCTAGTCTAATATTATTGATTGAGTTTAATACAAAAACCAAAAAACAGTAAAAAAATTAGCGTTTAGTTTTTTTAGACAGTAGGGAATTTGCCCTTGTTCAAAAGGTTGTCATTAAATCCACATAGATTATTGATTAAACATTCAATGATTATGGGATTGAGAAGAAATCATGTTTGCATGAAATAAGACAAGTATATTTTTAAAATAAAACCCCAATTTTAACTGTCGACAGTGTTGCAAGTACCGTGTCATGTAGTCTATGTCGTACAGAATTTACGCGAAGTGAGCGTGCACCTGATGCAGTCAAGTAGTGGGGGCGGGGGCGGGGTCGGGGTCGGGGTCGGGAGCGGGGGTACGAACGAGAGCGCCGCCACGAGTGGGATGGAGAGCGGCGTCCACGCGGTGGCAACACGCTGGGCGGCCGCTCAGCTCGACGCCTCTCGCTTCCTCTGTCGCGCCATCACGAGAGCCGTCGCCGCGACTCCACACTCAAACCAACAGAGGGGGTTCACTTTCATGTAGGCGCCGTGGCCACACAGTTTTTCAGTGGAATTACAATCTCCGATGATGATTTGAACACATCCATAATAAATCCTCTAATATGTGTTCAGAAACCATTGACAATGACTAGCATTACATGACTTAATTTAATAATGACAATCTTCTATTTGTAATAATAGGTAACACCAACAGAGTTATTATTATATCGGCAAATATTATGATCTGACGTGTTTTGTCGGTGAACATGATAATCTCGAGCAAAAATGGATCAATATAAAAAGTTTTTCGGAGGTAGATAGCTCATTTATCGAATAAGGCTATATATGTGACCAATAGAAGATTGTTGTAATTGGCGTGCAATAACTTGTATTTCATAAAGAAATGATTTTTAAATATCTTTTAAAAGAAACACAATTTCAATAATATTTTCGGAAATTGAAATTCAATTAATACGAAATTATGTTTGATAAGTTTTTCATGTGAATATTGATACGATATTTGATTTTACTCTATATGAGAATATTGTATGCAAGTGTACTACTAAGTAGTAATTGACCGTAAATGATGAACTATAATTGACACTGAGTTTATCGTTATTCTTCAATCATGTGAGCGAAAAATTTGCACACGTTTGGTAAGGAAAGAATAACATCATATAAAGCTTGACATTAAAATATTTCATCACAGTACTATTTAACTGAAACGTTGAAATTAAATAAATATAAGAAATATTGATATCGCCTTTACTATTGACAATAACAGGTCGTAGAACTTTTGTGAAATGTATACAATTAAGTGTAAATTAAATTGTAGTCCCACTGAAAGACTTTGTGTATATTATGTCATGCTTTCATGTTGTTCGTCGTCGTTTTGCCATTATTTTTGGTTTTATTTTGTTGCTGTGTTTTTTTTTGTATTTTGGTTTCAGCCCTTTTTAATTTGCTCCACTCGTTGCTTTGTTTTGTAAAACTCAATGTTGCCCACTATCATATTCATTTGCAAAACCTCCGGTTCTTTAACTTGTTTCAAATGTAAAGTCAAGTTTCGGGGAATATTAATTGGTCGGGATATCATCTTGTATCGTCCATAGAAATGTGATTATGGCAAAGGTTTTTTTTTATAATTTTGGTGTTTGTCAATTCGGTTGCTTTAGTATTATACTTATTATTTATAATGCTTGGTAATTGTAAATATAATATATATAATAAACCTTGTTTATTACATTTTGGATTAGGATATAGATAGTGCTAGTGTGTGCTTTTTATATTTCGATTACTACATACATATAACATATAAGATATACTATATATTTTTTTAAAATTTAAAATACATTTTAATTAATTATATAAGGTACAAAAAGTAATTTGCCTCACTTCATTAAAAACTATATATGCTTTTTAATAGCAAATGTTTGTAGGAATGTCATAATACAAAATTTGTTATAAATAATGAGAAATTTTATAACAATCAACAATGAAATTTTTTGTTTACATTTTTGCTATAAGTATAAAGATTATTCAAACATTTAGTAAATATCTTAATAAAAATACGGGTCTAATTACGATTTAAATATTTTTATATATTATTTATTAAGTCTATTTACCTCGACGTTTCGGTAGAGTCGCATCCATCGTGATCACAAGAAGGCAGGATGAAGAACAGCTATGCAAGATCTACCCACGCTTAGACTTGTAAAAATTATCAGTTACAATTAAGCAAAAAACGTATCACTATACTGATGGTATCGACAAATTGTTTATTTCAATACGAAACCCGCACCAAACACTTCTTATCACTGGATTGGACTCGTTACTTATACTGGTTATTATATAATTTACTATGTGCTTAAACTGCGGAAGCTTGGCAACAACATTTCATTTCGGAAGGGTAATATTTGGGTAATATTTACAATTTCAGTGATGAAATGGACCCTGATCACGCGCTGATAGTATTTAGAGTGCTGGAGCAGTATTACCTGGCAGTGGAATCGATTGCATACCCGCTACCACAGGGATTCAGTTCGTTCTTCACGTACCTCGGGTATCGCACGCTGCCGTTCCACGCGTTTGTGCTCTACGTGCACCGGAACGTGTTCGAGCTGCAGATTGATGTAATGAAGGCCATCATTGCGTGTAAGATAGTTGTCAAATTAAAAATTGCATTTAAATTTATTTTATAGCGCAACAAAATAGTGCGTCGCTTTAGTGGCCTCCAAACGAAGAATTGATAAACAAATCCGTAAAATATACGTACGTTTATCAATATCGATTAAGGTTTGGGTATCAGTTTCTTAAATTTTGCGCGGAAACCAAATTAAATAACATGTATTCCGGCACCATATTATTGAATTTTTTAATTAGATAATTTTCCTTTTTATGTCAGTTAAACAAAACTTTTATTATGTAAACATCGTGGTTGCTGTTTCAATTTAAAAAAAAAATGTTTTTAAATTAAACATCGCAAAAAGGCTATCATTTCCTAGTCGTATTATCATAGATAATACGATAGTAAGTACATACTGTATTTGTATACATAATTTTCGCTGCTGGCATGTTAATTAAACAATACAGCAAGTGAGATTAATCTTAATCTCAAAGAAAATTGTAAAACATGCACAGATTTCACAGAAATATTTTTACTACTACATCTGCAAAGTCGATCTAGCTATACAGTCTGCAAAGATTCCGTAAGAGTCAAGTTTTGTTGCGAGAGATTTACACCACGTGTTCTTTGTTGTTATGATTTTCACTTATGTAAAGCATCTTGCCATTACACGATAATAGTGATGTAAATTTGAGCAGTAAGTGAGTATATGAATATTTAAAAAATCCACATTTTATTAGGGTCTACTTGTACCGCAGTACCTTTATATCAAGAAGCGAAAACTAAGCGACGCGATTCAAACAGAGATCAATTTTAAGTGTATCTTCCTTAGCCGCCTATTTCTTTACGAGTATCATCATATATGATGAATAGGACTCCCCTAATGTAGTCTGCATATTTTATTGAATCTGTTTAAGCGTCAAAGTTATATAGATTATTCAAAATCAACTGTAAGCGTGTTTTTGAATTCGTAAAATTATTAATAAATAAATGTACCAATTAAAATGCGTGAGTAGAGTCAATTAATGGTAGTTCAAAATTACAACGAATTTTTAGAGACAGAATCTGTTTACAAGAGATATTGATGGGAAAAGTGAATAAGCCATAAATGCCATAAGCCACAATGAATAAGCCAGCCAAAGTGAATAGTGGCTTCATTGGTAATCAGACCTTGCCAAAAAAGGCGTGTCTGGCTGTGCATGGAGGCATAGTGGGTCCCTACGCTTATGTTTGGGTGTAAATGCTGGATGTGAAAAATGAAGGTTAAAAGCAAGACCAATTCGATGAAAATGAAAATTATGAGAGAAATGGCTGAACAATGAAGGATACATTGCGAAATGTGCGGTGTGAAAGATGTGACAAAAATTTTAAAGGCTATGCTTAGATGCTTTGGATACTTAGAAAGGATTAACGAAAGACGATTGACGAATGAAATTTATAAGACAAATATGAGTAGATTAGTTGGTATCAGACGACCTAGACGAACTTACTTAGACCAAATAGGTGACCATACAATAGGACCAAATTGAAAGAAGATCAGGTTAAAAGAACCCGTAACTGACGGATGTGTTTGAAACTATTAATGAAAGTCGAGGATGATAGGTTTGTGTGTTTGGAACGTAGCAAGTACAAAACTGTAATATCTACCTACCCCCATGGAAAAGAGGCGTGAGTAAATGTATGTATCCATCATGATTTGGCAATACCTCTGCAGAGATTGATATTATTGATAATTTGAAAAATAATATTGAAGTACCGTATCTAGTATATGAGATGCTGTTTAAGATTTAATTTATTTTATATTTATTTTGCATATACATTTAAAAAGTAATTCCGTATGTTGACTATCAATAGGACATATGTGAATATTTACAGATTTCTAAAAAATAAAGAAAACAAAAAAAGGAACACTTATTTATAATAAAGATGTGGCCTTATCTATCCGTTTGTTGACGTGTCAAAGATGGGTCTATTGGCAGGTTTTTTTTTTGAAAATACACCCAAGAGTGTTTTAAATGATTACCTAGTATCCTGCTAAAACAATTTCAATAGTATATGGTACAATTCCTCAGTGTTATACAATCATTTACGTACTTATTAATCAAATTAGTAACTGAAGCATGAACATGATAAGATTAAAATATGACCCGAAATTGCAAAATAGTCTTAGTCTTTGGTGGAAAATAATATTAAATAGGATGACACTGTTAAGAATAGATTTTGTTTTACATTTTCATGTCTATGTCATAATATACTTACTTGACCTAATATTAAGTACGTCGAATGCAAATTATATCAAAGAAGACACATATATTTGCAGTGAAAGACGACGACAATAAGAAGACTGTGAACAACAAGCTGCGGCTGATTCAGCTGGTGGGCGAGGGGCGCGCGAGACGCACGTTAGCCGCGTGGTCACACCGCGCTGCGCTCGTACTCCGAGCTCGTGATCATGCCGCCACGCTACTCAGCGGCGCCGCGCCGCGCCACGACCGCGGCCGTCGCCGCACAGCTTCTCAAGGTAACCACGTCTAGGTCGCACTGCGACGTTACTTCCCGATGAGCACCACCTGAGCACCGGCAGCCCAGTGACCGAAGCGTCTATGTCCCATGTGAAGTGTGTGAGAGGCTATCACGCCGGCGCTTAACCACTATGTTGACTAGACTATCTTCTCTAGACCAGTGGTTCTTAACCTTTTAGTCATTAGGGACCATTACCAAATGTTTATCTTGCCGAGGACCACCCAGTTAGTTTACCTAAATTAAGGGTTGTTTGATAAAGAAAACAAGCAAAATTTTATAATTAGCACTTATTTATTTTTATTGGGAAAAATATTTTTTTTAATTAATGTGCTTTTTGTGACTGCATACTCTTTACTAACTTCTGAATTCTTGGTTCAGTGCTACTCAAAGCTAAACGTATGTCAGCAGTGGCATCCAACCGATTTCGATGCTTCTTCTTTTCGTAGGCACCGCGTTTCGCCTTCGGACTCGTAGCTACGCGCGGCTCGCGTTGTTTCGAGTCTACTGATGGGCTTCGCGGACCACTTGCAATGTCTCCAGGGACCACCAGTGGTCCGCGGACCACCGGTTAAGAACCACTGCTCTAGACCGATGACTGGCATCTAGGTAGTGCAAGGAACTCTTCTTGTAGACGTAAGGCCTTCCTCGCCGTCTCGGTGCGCGAACCTATTGAACTTCTGCAGCGAGATCTCAACCAGACTCCCTGCTGCGATCCGATATCTATGCACAATCGAGAACACACGTGCATCAATATCCCATGGTATTGATAGGCCCGTGCATCATTGTTTCAACACATAGTTTCGCTCTGATAGTTTTGATAACTGTCGTGTTGCTTCTTTGGTACTTGTCGTTTTTAAGTGGTTGTGTACAGAATGTTTCGAAACCGGTCCAGAGATCGTTCTGATCCGGCTAACTACCTCCCTATAGTCATCACTTCTATTTGGTGTAAAATTATGGAGATTATACTTATTAGTTAGCTAATTCGTAACTTGGAAGGTCACTCGTTTCTTAATGACCGTCGGTAAGGGCTTCGTGCGATGCGATACAATTTATAGACCCCCCTAGTGTTACTTTTGAACAAATGGGGTGAACTTACTTGCACCCCCCCCCTCCCCCTTCAAACTCCTATGACGTCACCCCCCCCAATCAAGGGGGGGCTAGCGTGACGAAGCTCGCGCCCGTGGTGGAGGAAACGACGTCTCCTGCCAGATTATCTGCCCGAGTCTCCTTCGAGCGGGATCGGCCACTTCCCGCTCCCGCTCGGTGGACTCGCTCGCTTTGGAGCATTCCTCATTGATCAAGACTCAGTGTTCGGAGTCTCAAGCGGGACAATTCACCAGCGCGTGTTGGGCCGAGTAGAGGTCAGATGCGCAATGGTGGTATTATGTCGTGTATAATATCTCCGATACGATGAAGTCAGATACTCACCGAAACTACCATGTCCGGTGAGTATCTGAGTCAAGCGGTAGGGGACTTCCTCCTTCCCGCAGAGCCAAGCTTCGAAGTGCGTTAGCACGGCACCGACGGCGCGACTCAAGCTCTAGCTCACCAGGCCCTCTCGGCCTGTCGGTGCAATTCCCGTCTGTTCATTGTCGACCGAGATGTCGCGGCACGTTGTACATCATCGCGTACATGTCGGCCAGGATCTCGAAAGGGGGGAACCACTCCAGAACCGTCGCCACTTCGTACGAGATCGTACGGTAGCCCGCGCGATTTATATGCCCATTGTCCGTTACATACTCCGGAGGAGAGCTCTGCAGCGCAAGAACCTTGTGCAGTCTTGCGACCACACGGGGGCCCCATACAAGACCACGGGACTGTACGACGTTCGCGTACAGGCAACAAACTCCGGCCCTCGGTAGACTCGCTACCCTTTTGACTCGGGGTATTAACCGCACGAAATGCTCTTCGAATCTTCACTTGCTGACCAAGGTGAGGCCAAGGTATTTGATATATGGCTGCACCTGGACCTCCGCGTCACCTACCCGTATCCGTCAGCTGGCTGGTTCTAAGCGCCTTGAACCAACCAACCATGGAAGGCCGTGGAACCATAGCTCCTCGGTTTTATGCGCCGCTATTTCTAAACCATCCGCTATTTCAAAACAGAATACAATTTGATTATTGACACATATTTTTTAAGAAATCATCTTTCCCCCGCCATCCATAGCTTTAAGGTGCTACTCTTTTCACATTGAACAATATTATCTTGCTGAGAATTAACATTCGCTGCAAACCAAACTATACATTGGCCTCAAGGAAGCTCGGTGTCTTGAATAAGGTGTGTAGCTTTTTACGCCGGACCAACTTTACCTGGTGTATAAAACTCAGCTTTTACGTGGAATGTTGCTCGCACATTTAGGACGGCTCCGCTCAGTAACCTTGACACTCCCTTCTCTATAACAGAAGTGCGCGCAAGGGCCTTCCGACTCATCCATACACAGTCCCCCTCCTTTTCACATCGTACTAAAAAATTGCAAGACTCTTTCTTCTGTGGCTAATGCCACACGTGAAATTTTCTACCTGCGCATGTGTTTCCTCCATCCTATAACATGAGTTCCTTCAAAAGAGGTGTGAATATTTGTATCTATTGGGCTGGCAGAGGAGTACTCACTGCTGTATCTATCATATTATTTGGGGCTCTGTCACCGCTTAACATGAAGGTTATCTGTCAAGCACTACATAAAAAAAACTAATACAATCGATTCTCGTTAATTCCAACCTGCGATAATTCGAACCTCTCTATAATTCAAAGTTGTCACGAGTTCCCTCCAAAATCTTTTTATATTTCGAACTAAATCAATACATTTTTATGTACTTAGTAATTCGAATGAAAAAATCATTGCTATATAATAAAACGACGCGTTAATTCGAACTTATCGGCGTCCAACACTCGACAATTCAAAATTGCTGAGAGAAAGAGGTCGAATGATTGTAATATGTACATTTTGCGACAAGTTCCTCAATCCTCATTCGATACCTTACAACGCTTCTGTCTACAAAACGAAAGTGATGAAAAAGCATTTAAGGCACTTTTTCTCTTTAAAAAAGTTATTGAGCAGTCTGAGCAGCAGCAATGTGTTTTGAAGCAAACCAGTATATACTGATCTTTCGAAACATCAATTAATTCACATTGTGAATAGGTATGTTGTATACGAATGCACATGTATGTACAATCTAAACTTTTTTCATTGTTACAGAATACCAGTTAATGAATAATTATTGATCAATACTTAGTAATTCGAAGTGTTATTTATTTTCTCTCACAAATTTCGAGCCATTTGATTTGATTCGATAATTCGTAAAATTTTAAGAGTCCCTCCAGTTTCGAATTAACGAGAGTAGACTGTATTTTGCCACAAAAGGCTTATTGGAGTATCCAGTATACGGCCGTATATGGCTGCAATGGATGCCTATCATGAACAAATTTGCTATATATTTTATTTATTTATTTATTTAAAGCTTCTTTTATTCCATGCAAAAAATATGGTACAATAATATTATTAATTATAGTTAATTTTTAGATTACAAGTATTGATTAAAAAAATAGATAATTATAGTTTCGATAAAATTATAGTTCACATTAGATTTTTAGAATTAGAATTGCATATTCAATTATAGAATTAGAATAAATATAAAATTTTTGACTCTAAAAATTAATATAATTTGCTATTTAAAATTTTTCTTTTTGTATGGACCCCCTTTGGGTAAAAGCCTCCTCCAAGCTATGCCACTTATTTCTATTTTTGGCTTTGTTTAGCCAATCTCGGCCTGCTACCGTCACCAATTCATCTGCCCATCTTGTGTGCGGGCGGCCTCTTGCTCTTGTCCCTTTTGGACCTGACCATGCTACCGATCTCTGTGTCCATCTGTTGTCTTTGTACCTGGCTATGTGTCCAGCCCACTTCCATTTCCTTTGTAGTGAGAAGGTCAAAGCGTCTGTTATTTTAGTTTTTCTACGGATGTCAGCATTTCTCACTTTATCTTTGCTATATATATCGTATATGAAGAAACACATTATGTGAATATGATATTATAGGTAAATAAGGCAGATGATATTGTTAAAAATAATGTTTATTAAATTCTACCTAGTATGTTATTTAGCAAAAGACAGTTTTAGTTTTAAATTAAAAATAGGTCAGAAAAAAACTAGTTACCAATTATATAGGAGTATAAATCATCATAAAACAGAATCACCTATTTGCCGAATTTCCATCAAATCGATCCAATGGTTTGGTGTGAAAAAGCTTTAGAAATAATAGATTAAAAACATATATAGAATAGAATAACTTTAGAAAAAATAAGAAATTAAAAAAAAAATAGTTTAAAAACTCGCAAAAAAATAATTTTAGTTACGTGATCAAAACTGATAATCGCGCTATACACTGACGATCAACGGCACGATCACTGGATTCGATCGATGTTGGCGCGAAGAAATTCGATATAGGTTCGACTCTGAGGAGCGCTCAAGCTCTAATGAATTCGGACGGTTTTTTTTTCTTTTTTTTTTCCTCAGGAGAGGAGGTTGAGAATCCATCACAAGGAGCACGAAACGTACCCAGGATACCCCCGCAACGGCAAGTGTCACGGAGGTTATGTCGGACTCCACGCGACCGGAACGGTCCAGCTACGTGACCTACCGACTAAACTCACCTTAAGCCTTGGCCATAAGGGCCCTATGGCTTGAATGGATTGAGAATTCGGACGGCCTATGCATCACATTTTGTAGTAATTTTGCAGTGTGATTTATCGTTTTTATTAAAATAAGATAATAAATTCATGGTTAAAAAATATAACATATTTATTCCTCATAAAGTGACATTTATTCTGGTATGAATTTTATTAATAAATACTATCGTAGATAGAAGATATTCACAGTCAATTTAAAGCGATTTTCGTAGCTTTTTCGTTTGGAATAAATTTTTTTTCTATATTAAATCAATAATATATCAAAATTCCGAGGCCGCTACGAACTATATGACTATACAAGAGATAAAATTATCATTTTTTAATTTCATTTATGTAGAACAGTAGTTCAATCTAGGAGCTCAAAAAAGTGCCTACGCGTATTTTATGAAAATCTGTCTCTACAATTTTGGGTTTTGTTAAAAAGTTAAGCAAAATTTACAAAAAGCGAGGCCGCTACGAACCATGTCAATAGCTATTCTGCATTATTCATAAAGTCAAAATTGTTAATGTATCTTTGTTTCTGAGATCGAGAACGCCAAAATTGATCATTTTACGCAAAAATCGCGTTCGAGATGTAATATGGCGCTTAAAATATGTTAACGGTACCTTATGTTTAGCTAAATATGAGTGTACCCGTTGTGTTAATCAAAGTTGCTTCTAGTAGGTGTGACAACATTGCCGACGGGGGAACGGTTATCCCCACTGGACACGTTTCTGGACCTGCTAACTGCGAAGGCAAGTCTCAACGAACTAGACTTCAATCTCATCATAGAAGCTACTTTGGCGTCAGTGCATCAAGATACTGTGGTCTGAGGAGATTTCCGATATTAGACTTGTGCATATTATTTGCGTCATTTTTATAATTTATACTGGTTATTGTACTTTTACCAAACTTTTGTTGTAAATTAAGAGTTGTACTAGACTTTTAATAGTGACTCGATTTTAATATATATAGTTATTAATGAAACAATGTTTTCTAGAAATTTGTATAACTAGTTGATGCACGTGACTTCGTCTATTAGTATTTCGAATAGCTTATATTAGCGTGGCGTATATCTTTATAATTGTAGCCTATATGTTATCTGATGTATAAGTTATATTAATGTAAAGTTTCATTATTTTAATGAAACATTCAGTAGTTTTTACGTGAAAGAGTAACAAACATCCATCCATACAAACTTTCGCTTTTATTATATTAGTAGGAATTTTCAAATAGAAAAATAGTTATGTTAGAAGTCCTTGATTTTTTTTGTGTAATTTAAATATACGACACAAATTAATAAGATAAACTGAAAATAGTAGTTATTTAACGATAACAAATTGAGCGTAATTGTATTGAATTATTTGTAGAGAGATTTGTAGATTTTGTTTTAATAAAAAATAATAATGACTGTAACAGTGACTTTATTACTTACGTAATGTCAAGTCCTCGTAGCATTACCGTCAAAAAATGATTATAATTGTTTTATTTATTATCTTCAAATTTATTCATGCGTCTTCAAATGTATTTTGTGGTGGTGTGTGTGCTTCATAGAGTTCATATATCATTGCGATGGTCATGATCGTCCTTTTCAAAACACCAGATGCCGACCTCTGTAGCAAAGTTTTAGTAGAAAGCAAAATATTCTTCTTTATTATATCGGACACGGCATTGGCAAATTAAAAAACTTAACGTTACAACTAGATCAAGATCAACAATTTGACAGCCAGTATAAATCTATGATAGGACTGCAACTCTAACATACCTTCTAAGATTTATATAGCAGTACAACAACCACAATATTATAATAAAATAAAAAGTAAAAGTATAGTAAGACCCACATTAATCTATAACACCAGTCTGAATTTAAAGAAATTATAATGCCTCCTAATAACTTAAAATATCTTGAACATTATTTTCCGAGTCTACCTTTATTCATTCAATGGTTCTCATAATATAGTGTATATCTCACAATATTATTTGTTAAGAAAAAGTGGAAGATTACGTTACGCTGTTTAGCTTCTTTGATTTCTAATTCACGGTGTAGCCAATCAAATGAATGACAAAACCAGTAATCAACATTACAATCTATAATATTATTTTTATATTCTTTGCTAAATATGAGTATTTTAAAATTCTTAAGGCATACTTAAAATGCGTCTCATCATAGCAGTTCTGAAACATACTAAAATTATCACAAAATATATCTAGTCGTGTGTTAGAATAACTGTTACTAATATAAAGCTTCTATGAAAACTCGGTATCTAAAGGAATTTATTTCATTCGTTTTTTTTTCTTTGTTTCGCAAGTTTGTCTGGTTAACCTCTATCGGTATTATATAAATTGTGAATCTAGAAGTAATAACAGGAATATATTCACAAACTTTCAAAATGAAGAAAAGATCATTGAGTTTGTAGTTAGTAACTCAACATTGCCCCTTATTCTAACATGTAGATAATTAAAAAGCAATATAAATAATCTTGACACAAGGTTTAGGTAAGTTGAAGTCAACTTCCATCGCGGTTGCAACATTATGACCGTCTTCCATTCTGAGCTCGGTTAACATGTAAGTATTTACGTAATATCCTCCTTATTTCTGCTTCTTTCCACTTTCATGCTCAATTCCTAATCAAGTCCAAGAAATTTAACACTAACATTGAAACTAAACTAATTCTAGTTTTATTTTTAGACTATATTGGAACTAAATATAAAGAAGTCCACATATAGAGAAATAAACACATTGTCCTTAAAATATAAGTACATACTCGCTTTTAATTTTTTTGTTACTTACCATGGCTAATCTCAAACAAGTAATAACTTGACGACCTCCATAGTCGAGTGGATAATACACCGGTTTCAAGGTGTCGCCATCTCTGAGGTCCCGGGTTCGAATCCCGGTGGGGGCAGATGTTTGTGTGATGAATGCGAGCATTTGTACCTTAGTCACGGTTGTTGACATATATTTCAATAAAAATTATTTATATATGTATGTCTATCCGTTACCCTCTTCGATCATGAAATATATGATCGAAAGTTACCCTAGATCCCATTGCACAAGCCTTATAGAGCTTAGTTTGGGCTAGGCTAATTGGTGTAAGTGTAAAAAAAATAATAATAATAAGCAGCCCTTATTCCACCAGCTAGTGGTGGTTGCAGGCGGAAAGAGTGAATGAGTCTGAGACAAACCCGCACCGCAATTTAAAGAGTAATTAGGCAGCGGAAAGTAGGTTCTGCCTATGGTCGTCACCGAACGTCTGAAACCTATTTAAATAAATAGGAGTATTGTACTTTATTAAATAATAGGATCGTTAATTACACTGCAAAGTTGGGAAACCCTATACAATTGTTAAGTAACCAATACTATTAATTGAAAAACGTGGTTTACATCGATACAACACGCATCAATATAATCAATAATTTTATTTTAAAACCCCCTTCCACTTACTAACGTTAGCAGTCTGTGATGTATTCAGAAGTGACTCAAACATGTGAAATTTTAATGATTCTTCTTTCAGCGCCGATAACTATTTTTCAGTTTAGTCAATTTAATAGCTTCTGAATAACTTTTAGGTTCATTTCGTTTCTTGCTAAGATACCTATCTAATTCCATGAATTAGTTCAGTTCGTAATCTTTGTGCCAAACAGATGAGACCGATCTTTTACAAGCCTAAAATCCTCAACTGTTTGTTCACGAGAAACGCTATTAGTTCAGTCACTTTAAGGAAAAAAGGGGTGTATATAGGAATTTGAGATAATAAGCAGTTTGCTTAATTTTCATAATAATTCAAAAAAGCATAATTTTCATAATAGGTGTTGAAGTGATGGTTCCCATTACTTCAACACCTATTATGAAAATTAAAGATTAGAAGATTAGAAATTGCCACAACTTATGTCTCAACTTTTTTTCTATACAAGGTCAACCAAGAATTTTGTTGAAAATTACCTACGTTCTAAAACGCCAAAATAAAGCTGTACACGAGTTTCTAGCTCATTATCTCAAATTCCGAGGTGAAACCCTAAAGTGACTGGATTATATGGCCTATTAAAAATAGAGTTGACTATTATTTAATGATTTATTGTCTTTCCGAGCATTAGATGTAGGTACAGCATTATCATAGTGTGCTACAGTACAAGGGCTTTTAAATTAAATCAACATACCTACATAAATGTAGAACTTTAAACTATATTTAGAAAAGAAACTAAATAAAAACTGACATTATTTTAACTATACATTATAAAAAGATGATCATTGAAAGTAAATAGGTATATGGTACGGCACTGGGGATAATAACAAAAGTATCTATTATTTTTACTATTCATGTTATTAAAACAGCCAATAGAAGTTCCTGCATAGGATAATTCTGGTGCCAGAGTTCGATGAAGGTCTCGACAGCTCTTTGAATTATAAAATTCACGATAGTACAATTTCGTAATAAAAATACAAAGCTCGTTAATGGTTTAAGCCACAAAACTGAGAAGATATTAAGCACAGCACGGACGATTATTACAGCATAGCAAGTAAGTATATTTATGAAAATTTAATTTATGTTAATATAGGTATATAACTAATTTAGATCAATTTTAAATTAAACACGAGAATTAAAAATAATCTTGCCTTACCAACGTACAGGTTGCAAAAAGCTAGAGGTTCTTTTATGGGGAAATGCATAGCCTTTTGCAACAAAGTTCTAGTGTTATCAATTTGCATTTTAACAGATCAATTCATTTGTCAAAAATACGCTTATGAAAAAGGTTATTGTATTATTTTAATTTATATACTAGGGGAAGTCTGAAAGCAGCCCCCATTGTTGAAAAATTAAAAGAAAGAAGACTTTCCTGGTATGACCACATATTAAGAAGAGAGAATGATCACATGGACATGAAAGTGGGTGGGCGTGTAGGGAGAGGAAGACCAAAGAAACGATGGATGAACTATGTGAATGTTAGTATGTTGAAGAAGGGTGTGAGTGGCGAAAAGGAGTGGAAGAGTAAGACGTTTTGCGACGACCGCAAATAAAATTGGGAACAGGGCAAGAGAAATAAGTAATTACTTAAATTATAATTATAATAGTTTAATTTTAATAACTCAATAGTTATGTTGCCAAATATTTTGGCATTATGAAACTATAGCATTTTTAGATATAAAAGTGAACTTGTTTAAACTTGTAAAGATAGTTTGATTCAGACTATTTATCTGAGGCCAGCTTCCAATTGACGACTAAAAATACAGGAAGAAAAAAATATAGCTCTTGCTGGTTCTTTCCAGTATAAGGTCTCCCACCATATATTTCTGAACTGATGTGTAGCATCTTTGCTGAGCACAATTCATTGTAAAAATCCTATTTGAAGTATATTTTTTTGTTATTAATATCAATACATTTTATATATTAATATAAAAAAAATCTTCTATTCATTAGACATATTTTGTAGTCTGATTATGTTTAATGTGACCAAGAAGACATATTTACAAATAAATTTTATACAATTAATAAGAAAACCTATTTATATCAACAATGCCGCACTTAAAAAAAAGATTAATTATAAAATGGATTGTATGTAACCCAGTGAGCTCTCTGTTGCTCTTTATCATTCTTGTGTGAAGTAAATAATGATTTATAAACTTCACTTGTTTGTGGATCATTGGCTACACTGTAATCATTCTTGGTTTTCTTGTAGGATGGGTCCTCGATCAACTTATTTGGGTGAGCTCTCTTATTGGAACCAAAATGTCCTCGTGATTGTTTATTGGGATTATACTTTGGCAATGATAGGGGAATTGTATCAACATCTTTTTTAACTTTGCTTGGGCCAGCTTCAGGTTCTGTTTTTATTGATTTACTATTAGCAATCATTTGTGAAGTTGATGGCTTTGTAGTAGAAACACATGTTGAAATTTCTTCCGATTCTATTTTGACTTCAATTTTATCTGCCTTTCCAGTTTTAGATTTTTTTGTACTTTTCCTGTTCGCAATTCGTACAAATATTTTTTCTCTGAGTTTCTCTATATCCTCTTCTGTACCATTTAGTACAACAATATCGCTATCACTGAAAGGTTGTTGACACTGAAACAGAAAATGAAAAAAAAAATTACTCCTCTCTACACCCATATTTATTTCACAAGAAAATAAGCCACAGCTAAAAGATGATGAAAACAAACCGAGCTATAGATTTTTTTGTAAAAAGTATTACTTATAGATTTTTGTTAGAATGTGAGTAGGTTTTACAGAATAGGACATGTACACCAGTTTACCACAGTAATACAGTATACACATGTAACTTACCATATGACAAATGTTTTGCTTTACTTCTTTCAATGCACGCTCAGCCAATACACATCCACAGTTCCACAAAAATACAAAGCGAAACTTGCCAGTCATCTCTAAGCCACTGATGGGGCATATATAGGGTGCACTACCATCTCCCACAGCACCATCTATATGTTCAGTAGCGACATACGCAGGGTTTTTCACAAGTTTTAAATCTTTAATATCCTGGAAACACAGAATATTGATATAATTACATTAGAATGTATATGTCTACAGTAATAACAGTATATGTAAACAGTAAATAACTAGTTGCACCTTCAGGCTTCCGGTTACGGCTTTCACAAGTGTAGTCGCAGTTGAGTGTGCTTCGTAATTAATATTCACAAAACTGGTGATTATTAATTACGAAGAATGAGTATTACAAAATGAACAAAATAAACATAAAAACTGAAATGAAAATTTTAGAAATTGCACCCTAAACCTGCTGGTCACCTTGGGGGAAGTTGACCAACACCCTCAAACAATTACATCAACATCAACTAAAACATATCTGAATCTAATACAGTAATAAATATTCGCAAACAAACTAGTCTTTACATATGTTCACTTAACACCCGGATCTTGAGAACACCAGAAAATTTGCACGAGCTAGAGCTAGCAATCAACAACATCAAGTGGGACATTCTAGGCAAAGTGAGATATGCATATTAGGAGAAGAATAGTGACTTTGTTTTGTATCATAAAGGTAAAATAGCTCGATAAAGAGAAATAGGCTTTCTGATAAAGCTTAAATTTAAAAATCTAATTAATGGGTGTAAAGGAATATCAGAGAGAATAGCTGAGTTACATATTACTTTACCAAAACATACAAAAATTTGGACAGTTATTAAAGTCTATTCACCGAATCTTATCTTAGTGAAAAAACTATGAAGCTTATTGAAGAACGAAGGAACTAAATAACTACATATCTAACAAATTAAAGAATATGACTGTCAAAATGTTTACCATTATAAATATTTATAGACTATTGCAATTATAGAGTGTGCAACACACACCAAAACATATCATCAAAAATTTTAATACAATTTAATATAGATTTATTTAAATACCTTTAGGTTCTTAATATGATCAATACATTCGGGTTTGGATTCTTTGTCTAATAAGGCTTCCAGAACTGAACGCTTGCTATAAAGTCTTCCGAGACCACAAGCAACTATGGGTTCTTGTAGTGGTTGCTGTGATAAAGCACAATTACGCCATTTAAATGACCTCTCTGCATCTTTGTCTTTCTGAAAATAATATTTGGTAAATTTAGGGACATTTTCAATATGGGATTGAGATGTCGAACTATTCATGATAATTTAATAATACATCATCATTACAGCTCATCTCAGGCCTACCCCTACTATGTTAGGACGATACATCTTTTCCAATGAACTTCTTAGCTAACCACATCCACGGGCTCAGGCCCCGAGAGTACTAATAGCATGCGTAACATCAACTGTGCAAACATTGATATCTACCTAGTTGATAATGCACCTATGTATTTCTATGCTTGTATGTGTGTATTGTATATATATATATATATTACTGAGTGTATATATCATATATATTTATATGGGTATATGTACAGGTAAAATATATATGTATAATTTACATAATTTGTACGTCTGTTTGCACCACCTACATGTTTTTCTTCTTTTCCGGTCGGGTGACTGGTAGAGAAGACTGCGTTATTGCATTAAGTCCAGCCTTTGTACCTATTTAGTACAAAAGAGGGAATATAAAAATAATACCTGTTCAGGTTTCTTTTTCAGTCTAACTAGTTCATCTCTACGAGGTATAGTTCCACCATCACAACCCATTGCAGCAACAGTTTAAATTGGGCTTTATAAATCTTTTTTCACCACCTTATCGTTTATTACTTTTGTGGGAAAGTAAAATACACGTCTATAGATCAAAATAAAGAGTTCGAAAGATAAATAATTTAATCTGTCACACGTCATCGACAAACAAGACAAACTTCTTATTGCTTGCACGGCTTGTGCATTAGCCTGGCCGCACAAGTATGGATTTTTGGACCGCATGCCATTGCTTAACTCAAAAATAATTTATAATAATTATCAACATAAGCTATTTACAATTCATTGTTTGTTTTTAAATTAAAATATCAAAATTTGGATTCATTTTTTTTCCTTCAGGAGAGGGATGCTGAGAATCCTAAGGAGCATGAACCGTACGCAGGATACCACCGCAACAGCAAGTGTCACAATGGTTATATCGGACTTCACGCCGGCCAGCCAGAGCGGTCTGACCAGCGTGATCTACCAACTAAACTCAGCCTTAGCCTTGGCCTAAAAAATCACATACCATAAAAACCTAATAAGATTTTTTGGAAGGCAGTGTGACAATCTCAAAAATAAAAAATCTGCCTGGCACTTAACGAAACGCCCGATCTACCAGGCATGGAAAATACTATCAAATTAAGTCACAACTTAAGCTAGTATCAGTAGCTTATTTATTTCAATTGAATTAATTGAAAAGAATGAAGCTCATTTTCAATTTTATAAAAAAATCATTCATTCAGGAATGATCTTACTCTAAAGCCATATGTAATGCCTGATTATTATTAATGGAAAATTGACCAATAGAGGTTAAAATATTTGCTTATCCTTCAGATAATAATAACAGGTCGTTAACAGATAAATTGTACCAATGTACGTAAACCATGCACGGGACTTCACGGGAGCACCCGATGCACCCGAGTGAGAACAGAGATGGGCGATGAGATGTAGCAAACTGAATAACAAGATGATCAACAATATTTTAATATAATTCTTTTGTTTTGTGTTATAGTATATATTCAGCAAAAAGTTATATTTTCAAGTTCCTGGTTATTCCCGTTTCCGTAAGAACAGTGTTGATCATGCACTTCAAAATAGCATATCTATTCACTTAATTAACCTGTGAATACAAATTTTTTCTATTATTTCTATTTATATCCAAACAACAGATCTATCCTTCTTTCTATCCTTTATTCTCCTCCTTTTTTAGTTCTAGGTGACTTTAATATTCATCACACATGTGTCGTCACACATTTTGGAGATGTGTGAAGACTTCAACCTCTGTGTAGTAAATGATGGGTCTCCACTGGCAGGGTTTTTCCTTTGCAATACCCAAATATGTGATTGATTTGTTTTTGTGCTCCCGATCATTTCCCGATTCTACTATCCATACTCTTTTTTTTTTTTGTTTCCCTGAGGTAAATGCATTAAATTGCATACCCCGCTGTGGCGAGCCGGCGGTTATGTGGGGCTCTCCTCCCCAGAAGGGGAGCCTACCCACTAAAAACCTCAGGAATGGCCTTCCTCAGGCATGTAGGAGCCCCCGGAACATCAAGCCCCTTCCGGAACCCCCAGCCTCCGCTCCCCTATCTAGAGGGGAACCCTCCTCGGGGGAGGCTACTGCCTCCCCCGGTCTCCTCCACCGACGACGCCCCCCGGCCACGGAAGGGGCGTGGTCCATCCCGGGTCAAAATCCGATCGCGAATCTTCCCCTCGTATAAAATTATAGTTTGTGTAATGCTTATTAGGACTCATTTAGAGCCGCAATACCTCAAGAAATTCAAAACTTTTCTCTAGTATATGTAGAAAATGTCCGTACTCTTTATTCGAATTTTATACAAGTACTTTTTAGACAAGACAAATTCTGTCAGCAAACAAAATTACTCCTCCGTCAAATCTGTCCCGGAATAACAGTAGTACGATATATCGTAATCTTATTCACCCTCTGCGGGAATTCGACTCACCGTGTTCTCGAACTAAGCTCTTTGCAGTATTGGACAATCTTAAAGACTTGGCTCCAGGGATTGATGATGATATTCCTTATTTCTTTATTTCTTAAAATAGTAGTGATACAGAGGATTACTTTCTTAATCTTTTGTTTTTTAACATTTTTCTCAATAGTCGTCAATTACTAGAATACTCCAATTATCATTCCTCACTTATAGCTACTGGCCAATAGCTCTATCTTGTACTGTGGCGAAAATTGCTGAATACCTAGTGAAGAACACACTAGTCGTAGTAGTTAGTCTCCCCAAGTGAACTAGATCTGTCGGATGCCTATGATAATTATTACTTTCAATTTTTAGAAACAAACTACTGAATTTTGCAATAAATCGAATGACCTCTTCTTGAGAATGTAAATGGAAGCAATCCTGCATTCTTATAGAAAGGCACTATAGACAAATTCAAAAAGAATCCCTTCTAAGTCGTCGTTTTAAAATTTTGTATGATTTCATTCCTACTTATATCTTAAAATCTTGCAAAGGAGACGTTTTTATTTGGGCCCCATTTTTTTTATTATTTTTCTACACTTACATGTGTCATGTTTTTCTGATAGATCTCCTCTCTAAGACAAAGATTCCAAAAAGAAAAAAAAATTAAAAATCTTTGAACTTTTAAAAAATAATATTTAAAGTCTCGAATATTGGTTTCTTTCGTAAAGTTTTTTTTATTTATAGGTTTTAATGATGGTGTCAAGCTATTTATATTATTTTTCCGAAACAATTAATAAATTCTGATGGTAAATATGTGTTCTTACTGCAGATTTATTCCTGAAAATGAAACCGTAGATGCTGGCTGTATTTTATTACTGTAGGCTGAGAGGGGCCCAGCCTCCATACAAAAATGGAACATCTCCTTTAACAGGGTCCAATATTTCATTTGTACTGTTTTTTTTTATTATTCCATTTGAACTTTCACGACCTGAATAAATATTAAACAAGGGACTCGCACACAAATCTTTAATTGTCTGAGGGCGCCGCTGTACTCATCATAGATTACCCAAAGTTTTTGTACTCATCTACTATGTATAATTCATTGCAAAGAATATATATACTCGGGGGAGATTTCACAGAGTACATCTTAGATTACAAAGTTTTTGCGTACATTAGTAATGATTCATTGTATACCTACACTACAATACCTACTAATTTGTATCGTAGTATCTATATAGTTTGTGATCTGTATCTGTGCGCTCTCTATCGTACTAACTTGGTTACTTACTAGTCTGTGATCGTACTAAATAATTGTTACCCCAGACACAAACTAGTATACTAATCTGTGCACAAACTATATTATATAGTTTGTGATAGATACTACCCCAGATGAGTAAGTATTTATGTTGTTTACTTTTTACTTTGCAAAATTTTAGTCATATTCTTCTCTAGTAGGTACTTACATTTGTTCAAATTGGAATGGAACGTGTACCTGAAAATGGCTCGGACTGTGAAACTCTTGAAATTATACCTGATACTCAAAAAAGGAAAAAGAAAGTTGTAAAGCGTGGTATAATTTATTTATCAACAATACCTCCGTATATGAATGTTACTAAGATACGCGAAATATTTAGTCAGTTTGGAGAGGTCGGTCGTATTTATCTTCAGATTAATAAAAGTAAGTACGATGTGTAATTATTTTTGAGGTTATATTTAAGTACCAAACCTCCCCAGCATTGTTTTTTCATCGTATTTTGGAGGAGTGGGATTTAGAGGAGGAGGTGGAGCTATCTTTAATATTGGTAAACTAGGACAGGAAGCACAAACTCGGGGTTATAGAAATTGAAACCTTAGTTATTTTTTGGGATAATGTCATAAAAACATATTTATAAATTGTGCATTTGGGTGGAGGCATGAGTCCGAATGTTGTTCGCAAGCGAAGCGATATGACTGCAGGAATCACTGCAACTGATTATTTAAAACCCGGATGGGGTTTACAAATCCAGGGAAACCAGGATGGATGGCAACCTTAGGCTAGTCTGTATCTTGTTCTAAAATGATTCTATAAATGCTGGCTATAAATCTCTTATTATATCTAACTCAAAGAGTACAAACAATGAAAATAAAGTAAGCAAAAACCAGTCTATAAAACCGGAAGACTACAGGGTCATGCCACCAAAGTATATAATCAAGCTTATTGCACATTGACTGGTTGGAAGGGGGAGATGGCTATAGGACTAATGGGAGGGGAAGCATAAAAGATCTCAATAGGTTCAGAGTGTGATGTCCCGTCTTCCTATAGGCCACCATAACCCCTAAGATATGTATATATACTCTTTTATCTTTCAGCCTATTTTTGTGAATTTATATTAATGAATAGAAACTTCAAGTTCATTGTCGTCACTTGGAAGTTGTGTGACAATAATATTTGCTTTTTAACTGATACTTATATTTTTATTTTGTTAATTGTGTATAATAAGTTCTCTAAGTAAATTTAGCTGTCTGTACCATCAATTTGACAATTTAATTTCTGACATTCAAAATCAAAGATGTGAGAAAGGAAAAGGTGATTTTGAGATTGTTCAATATGTTTTAGTACAAAAACTGCCGTAACAAACTGCACCTAATGAAACTGGACAACAGATTGCATCATTCTTTACCTGAAGGAACAGTCTTGTCTATAGGTTCAATAGGACTGAAGATCTATGTAAAATTTTAGTCAGCAAGTGGGTCTTTAACCTGAGCTTGACATATGGTTGGCCATGGGGATAGCCACAATGTACTCTGTCTTCCTCAGTAAAAAAATACAAAACGTCGACAGTAAAATACTCTTTTTTCAACCATGTTTACAATACAGAGCTATTCAATGATTTATTTATACAAACACAAGACACAAGTTAGATATCACAGTAGTGTAGCAATACTGGTGTAATTTTATTTACTTCATAGCAATAGTGAGAGAATATTGGATACATTGTTCCTTACTGAAATACTGTTTGGGTAGTTCAATACTATATCATTTCAGATTTGTTAGATTTTGGTTTTAGTTACTTTTAAGATTATTTTATTATTGTTGAGGTTTATAAAATGGGTTTATTAAGGATATAGTTTTAATTTCAGAACTTGGTGAAAAGCGCAAGCGTATTCCCAATCAGTTTACCGAAGGATGGGTGGAATTCGAAAAGAAGAGAGTTGCTAAAGAAATAGCTGTTAAACTCAATAACACAAAAATTGGAACAAGGAAAAAGTCACGATACTATGATATGATATGGAACATAAAATACATCCCACGATTCAAATGGGTTCATTTAAGTGAAAGGCTTGCTTATGAAAAAGCAGCTTACAAGCAAAGATTACGAGCTGAAATATCACAAGCGAAAAAAGAGGCTCATTATTTGCAAAGTAATGTGGAAAAAAGTAAAAAAATAAAAAAGAGAATACCTACAAAAGATTAAATTTATAGTTCTACAATATTTCATTACACAAATATTTATTTAAGTTGAATATATTGAAAAAAAAAAAAAGATATTTCAGCATTGTTCATTATAAATAAACCAACAGTAGTTACGCAGGCAAAACACTTTTACTACAAACTTTTTTTTTTCATTAGTTTCATTAAAATCACTGCACACACTATTGTAGGTTATTACTACAAATAAGTAACACTTCATTATAAATTTTTACATAATGGTAATTCTTATTGACATTGCTATCTTTTACATTATTTGTGTATAAACTTGATAAGGTGGGCCAAAAAATTATTTCACAGCTACATTAGAAAACGAATTAATAGATACTTGGTGCATATACAATTAAAATTAAGTAAAAACAACTCTCCCACTTATTATTTCCTCCACTTTTATCCGCTGTTTGGAAGTTAATGGATCTGGTGTAAGTTTCTGTATATATCTTCTTGATGGTATTTTGTGTGATAGAATGCCTTGAGAAAATTCCCTGTGAACTCTTACACCATCGAGAGCGTTAGGTTGAAGTTTTTCAAAGCTGTGTAACTCCTTCATAAATTGTTTTCGCTGGGTAACACTTGCCCAATGGTATCTATGACGGCATACTACGCGGCTACAATAAATTTTTATATATGAGTTGATCTACCAAAATTTTATTACTAATTATTATTACATAACTACTTACTATGCAAGCCCCAATTTAGTGTACGAGGGATAAATGCTGACATCAGATCTAGCTAATTCTGGAAACCCAGGGTATAGAGGCACTTTTCTTAGACTCGCTTCTATTTTTTGTGACATTTTTAAATTTGGATTGTATATTTTATTTGCCAAAATCTAGAAGCTGTGCTGTAAATAATGGTTGCTGTATGCTGTAAATAATGGTTTGTATACATAATTGCTTATTAATGCATCTTTACCTGTTGCTATGGTAATACATATAATAAATCTTTACCCAATATAGGCATTTAGAGGTACGTACTTATTGAGTATTAAATTTAAAAGACACAAAGAGCTACATATACTTATACGTTGATACGTACAAGGAAAAATAAAAAAAACACTTGTTTGGAATTTTAGACGGCTTCGTTGATTGAAATAGGACTTAAAGATTTTTAATGTTTCATTGTTGTGAAACTTTCTTCTTCTGTGATTATATAACTGTTAAATCAATCTGATTATGTTGAGTATTGAGGTTTTATACCTTTTGACAGAAGTTCTACAGTTTAAAGTTTACTTTTAGTACTGTAAAAAAAGTATTCTAAGCAAAAAAACTCGAGGTTGGCGAAATCCTATGGGCACCGCCATCAAACCCAAAAGAAGAAGTTTTAGTACTGTCAGCAAACTGTCAGTGTGTGATATTGATCGTCATGGAAATTATTTTATGTTGTTTTTGTGTCTTGTAAATAATACTTTGAATATACATATAATATATCTTTAATGTGCATAATTTTACCGATCTCGGACTTTTAAATAAATATACAACATGTAGCAACATGTTTTAGGATTGAGTAAAATATGGAAAATATTCGAAGTAATGAAGCGGGTGATGCGTGTGCTCCGCGATCAATTCAAGGGTCAAGTGGGTTATATATGGGTATAAAAAAAGCTTGATGGTGCATCCAACTATGCAACATGGAAAGTACAAGTGGAACTTTCTGAAGATCTTTGGGATTATATAGAACAGACACCAACAGCTGCTGCTGAACTTAAAATTGACTGAAAGGTACAAGCGAAAGTACTGCTTCTAGTGAAGCCGAACTGTCTAGTGCATATGCACTAGACAGTGGTTGCCTTTTTAATATTAAAAAGGCAACCACTGCTAAGGAGACGTGGAATGCTTTGAGAGATGCATTTGAAGATCGTGGCGTAAGCAATAGATGCCGATTATTAGGACGGCTTGTAAGCCAGAGGCTAAATATGTACAACAGTCCAAGAGATTACGTCACTGAAATTATGTCATTGGCCAACAACATGGGAAAAGAAGTTGACGATGAACTACTGGCAGCGCTGATGCTACAGGGACTGGGAGAACAGTACGAGCCAATGAGAATGGCTATTGAAAACAGCAATATTACGTTATCAACCGACTACGTCAAAACGAAATTGCTACAAATAGAAGTTCCTACGTGTGGTGATTCTTCACAGAATGCTTTGAGCGCTTCAAGAAAGAAAAGTGGCTATAGAGTAAAGGAGAAAGACAAAAGAAAGACAATTATCAAGAAAATTGAATGCTTTGTTTGTGGAGAAGGACATAAAGCCCGTTTTTGTCCCAAGAAGCATAACTGTCAAGCTCATACTATACATACGGCACTTCATACCTATAACAATACTTCGCAAGAGTGGGTTTTGGATTCGGAAGCGTCTTTTCATATGACTAATAGGAAAGATTGGCTAAATAATTTTGTCAAACTGAAAGAGCCAGTTCAAATATCCTGCGCGAATGGAAATAGGGTAGAAGGTGAAGGCCGAGGTGACGTTTTGTCAGATGAATTGAATGTGAGTGTGAAAGGAGCTGTCTACGTACCGAAGTTAGCGGTGAAATTATTGAGTGTAAACCTAACCTAACTCAGTACAATGTGAGTCGTGCTTAAGAGCTAAGCAAACTACATTACCTTTTCCGAAACAAAAGAGTACGCGCGCTAGTGAAATTCTGGAACTAGTACACAGCGATGTTTGTGGTCCAATGGAAACCGCTTCATTTACAGGGTATAGATATTTTGTAACATTCATTGACGAGAAATCGAGAAAAACATTTATTTATTTTTTGAGAAATAAAAGCGAAGTTTACTCTAAGTTAGTAGAGTTTAAGACTCTTGTCGAAAATCAGACGGGTAAAAAACTTAAAACGCTTCGAACTGATAATGCTGCTGACTATGTCAATGAACGTGTAAATACTTTTTTGCGTAATAATGGTATTGTTCACCAACTAACTGTGGAATATACACCGCAACAAAATGGAGTGAGCGAGAGGGCAAACCGTTCCATTGTTGAGCGAGCTAGATGTATGCTCGAAGAAAAAAATGCAAAAGTTATTGGGCTGAAGCTGTTAATACGTCAGTTTATCTTAAAAACAGATGCCCAACGCGAGCTGTAAAAGAAAAGACACCTGAAGAAATATGGTCGAAGAAAAAAGTAGATGTCAGTCATTTAAAAGTTTTTGGCTGTCGGGCATTTATGCATGTTCCAAAGCAAAAACGGAAGAAGTTTGATTCAAAGACCAAAGAGCTGATATTTGTAGGTTATTGCGAAACAACAAAAGGCTATAGACTTTAGATCCTGTGACACACAGCCTACACAAAGCAAGAGATGTTGAGTTATTTGAAAATCAAATCAGAGTTTATGGCAATCACGCTAAAAATATTGAGCAAGTAGTACCGTTAGTTGATAGCTGTATGAAACCAACAATAGTTAGAGAAGATAATGCTACTACTGAAAATCATAGTGAAGAACAAGAAAATAATCATTTTTTGATTGTGAAGATTTTTCTGAAGATCACTGTGATGAAAACATAGTTGATGATGAAGGTTCAACTAGAGAAGTGGAAGTTCCTGGATCAGAGATGCAAGAATGTATACCAAGATTGGAAACTACTAATAACTCTATTGAAAGAAGATATCCACTTAGAGAGAGGAACCCTAAAAGCTATGAAGATTATATTCTCTATTATGCAGAAGAGGATATATATGATGGATAATCCTATAACTATTGAAGAAGCTATGTCTAGGCCTGATAAAAATAAGTGGATTCAAGAAGAGCTTAATGCTATTAAGAAAAACCAAACTTGGGATCTTAAGTTAGTTAAGAAAACTGATGGACGCTTTGTTGATGCTAAATGGGTATTTAGAATAAAAAAAGAGCCGGGGAAGATAAGATATAAAGCAACACTTGTTGCTAGTTTTACGCAAATTAAAGGATTAAACTACAACGAAACCTTTGCTCCTGTAGTACGTCACAGTACATTAAGACTACTCTTAGCACTGGCGAGATTCATTTTAAAGTGGATCAGATGGATGTTGTTACCGCGTTCTTGAACGGAGATCTAAAAGAGAAGGTTTACATGAGGCAACCTAAAGGTTTTGAAGGACAAAGAAAAGAGGAACATGTCTGTCTACTGAAGAAAGGTCTTTATGGTCTAAAGCAGTCTCCCCGAGCATGGTATGAAAAACTAAATAAAGTTTTGGTGGACATGGGTTTCAAGAGATGTGAAACAGAACCTTGTGTATATACTAGAAAGAAGCAAAATTGTGTGATGTTTATTGCAATTTATATTGATGACATTCTTATTTTTTGGCAAGATGAAAGTGAGAGAATGTTAGTAAAGAAAGAGCATCAGAAGAAATTCGAAATGAAAGACTTAGAAGTTAATTTGTTTCTGGGAATGAAAATTGAATGTCAGAAGGGTTCGATTAGTCTTAGTCAAACAGATTATCTTGAAAAAGTACTCAAAAAGTTTGGAATGAGTGACTGTAAGAGTGTTAAGACTCCTGTTGAAAGTGGAGTTAAACTTGTGAAGCCAGATGAGAAGCATATCCCATCAAGTGAACTGCCATACCGAGAGCTCATTGGATCATTGATGTACCTAGCTGTATGCTCGAGACCAGATATTGCTTTCGCTATTTAAGTCAATTTAATAGTTGCTACGATCAAAGTCAGTGGGCAGCTGCTAAGCGTGTGCTTCGATATTTGAATGGAACCAGAGAATTCAAATTGATCTTCAAAAAGACAGGCAATAAGCTAGTTGGCTATGTGGATGCCGATCATACTGGAGATGTGTGTGATAGAAAATCATACACTGGCTTCGTGTTCAAATTTGGAGGAGCGCCTATATCTTGGGGGAGTCGTAAACAATCGACAGTGACAGTCTCAAGCGCTGAAGCAGAATATGTGGCACTTTCCGAGGGATGTAGAGAATCCGCTTTTCAGATTGCTCTTCTAGAAGAGTTGACTGGGATTCGTGAAGTTGTAGAACCGATAATCAGTCTGCAATTCAGATTGCAAAGAATCCGATACATCACCAAAGAACTAAACATATTGACGTGAGGCATCACTACATAAGAGAAAAGGTAAGAATGGGTTTGGTGCATTTGAGATATTTGCCATCAAGTGAGATGCCTGCAGATATGTTTACAAAAGGTATTTCTCGAGAGAAACATGAACGGTGTATAAAAGGGATTCTTATGTAAGGTGGACATTAGCTGGCTCTTCTGTCTCTTATCTGTCTAAGTTAAGAAGGAGTGTTGAGTATTGAGATTTTATACCTTTTGACAGAAGTTCTACAGTTTAAAGTTTACTTTTAGAACTGTCAGTGTGTGACATTGTTCATCATGGAAATTCTTTTATGTTGTTTTTGTGTCTTGTAAATAATACTTTGAATATACATATAATATATCTTTTATGTGCATGATTTTACCGATCTCGGACTTCTTAAATAAATATACAACTATACAACAGATTAAAAATGACATCATTGCACTAGTTACATTTTATCAAGCGCAGGAATTCTTTTAGCTGTCGTATCTTAAATTGTATATTTTAAATTCTTCCTTAATTGCAGTCATTTTAATGTATTGGTGAATTTTACTGTTCCATGGGTGTGTTATGATGTAAGATGTTCAGATGAAGAGTTCCGAGAGTGCGAGCACATGTACATATATGAATAATAATAAAATGTTTCTTTTGCTTAAAAATTTTAATACCCACTACAAATATAAATAAATATTTGTTACACTTATACCAATTAGCCTAGCCCAAACTAAGCTCTATAAGGCTTGTGCTATGGGATCTAGGGTAACGGATAGAACATACATATATAAATATTTATTATACAAATATATATCAACAACCATGACTAAGGTACAAAAGCTCGCATTCATCACACAAACATCTGCCCCCACCGGGATTCGAACCCGGGACCTCAGAGATGCCGACACCTTGAAACCGGTGTACTATCCACTCGACTATGGAGGTCGTCAAAATATATTGTAATTAATCTGACAATCCAAAGCAGTAGCCTTGGTAACCAACACTTGCTCATTACTCTATAATACTCCCCCTCACGAGGAGCTGACTGAAAGCCGAGTGACTCCTATAAGCTTTAACAACTTAGACAGCCTTGGTTGAAGCAGCGCCTTGGTCACAAAATCTGCCTCCATATTTTCAGTCTCCGTGTACTGTACCTTTATACTTTTATTTTGTATACAGTCTCTTATAAAATGTTCCTTAATGATAATATGCTTCGAACGCTTGCCACTTATCAAGTTATTAGCTAATTTTTGTGCTGCCAACTTGTCATTGAATATGGTGACGCTGGCTTGTGGCACTCCTATGTCTTCTAACAGTTGCTCGAGATAAAGTGCCTCTTTAGCTGCCTCTGTCATCGCCATATACTCTGCTTCCGCTGTGGAGAGGGCGACAACTCTCTGCTTCTTCGTCTCAAAACTGACAAGTCCTCCGCCATACTTAAATATATATCCGGTGTATGCCCTGTGATCAACGGTTCAGGCCGCTCAATCTGCATCATCACTACCAATCCAGGCCTGTTCCTGTTTTTCTATACTTGATACAGATATTTTTTGTCCCCTTTATTTATTGTGCTGACTGAGGTAGCTGACCGCAAAAAATATGTCGGGACGGGTAGCAACAGCTAGGTACATCAGCGTGCCAATAAGTTTTTTAAATGCGGGTACGCCTTTTCTTCTTCATTCTCGTTTTTCAACAATTTAAGTCCTGGTTCCATGGGTGTACTGACAGGCTTACATTCTCCCATGTTGAATTTTTCTATTATTATCTATTATCTATATTATATAAAGCTCGATTACCACTCACTCACTGACTGACTCACTGATCAGGGTGTTTTTAGGGTGTTTTAGAGGTTGTTTTTGTGTGTTTTGTGTTTAGGTGGAATTTTTTAGATTTTTTTTCCGATCTACCCGGATACAGCTCGATTTTGAAATCCAAGATGGCGGCCGGCGCGAGATGTCAACTTTTCCAAATCGACTCCGTTTTTAATGGCGTTTGGGGGGGGGTTTTCTATATCTGACAGGCATGCAGTGCCGCTGTCAAACTGCGAAAAAACAAAATGGCGCCGCCGCCATCTTGGACTGAAAAACCCGTTTCGACCCGTGTTTGCGACCGTCAACCGGCGCGGTTTTTGATTTTTTCCGGGATTTTCTTTTTTCCTGCGGTCGGGACTGTCCTCGACTCTCGAGAAACTTGCGGCGCGCGGCGAAAAACAATATGGCGGCGGCGCCGGCGGCCATCTTGGATCGCCAATTTTGACGCGATTTTCGGACCGGATTTTCGCCAAGATGGCGGCCTCCGACCGGGGTGACATGTTCCGGGCGGGGGTGGAGCTCGGCGAGCAGTGTTGCCAGGTGGGAGAAAATTTCTACCGTTTTTGGTAGTTTTGCCCCTAGGGGCCCCGAAAGGCGAAAATCGAAATAACGACTTTTGGGTTTTTTCCATACCATGGGCCTATGGGCCGGCGGGGCCTCTATGACTTTCTGGTATTTTTATTTTTCTACACTGGCAACACTGGCCTCCACGGAGGTTGGAAACTTTTCGCAGACCGACTTTGACCCGAATTGATCTCCCAGATCGGGGTGAACTGCAGACGCGGGACAAACGTCATCCCACCCCGTATACGGTGTAGATATTGGGAAAAATCCGAAACTCCGACATTTCAAGATGGCGGCGCCGCCGGCGGCCATTTTGTAAAAAGTTGCAATTTCGAAAAAATTAAATCGCGGTTTTCGCGGGGTTGCCGGCGTTTTTCGACTGACAACCCCGGGTGACCTTTCGTAGTGCTCGGTGAGCCGCATCGAACAGTGGGGTAATTTACCCCGATTTTGGGGTAATTTCCCAGATTTTGGGGAGAACGTAAATCGCGTGTTTTTCGATTTTTTTTCACATGGCCGGGTCGATCGGGCCTCGCTGATCATTTTTACCACCATTTTGGGTCAGATATATGGCAACACTGGGCGCTATGGCAGATTTCGGTTTCGGCGACTTTGCGAATTTTTTGACGCGAACCGATGACAGCTGCGCGCCTGCAGTTACGGCCAATCGGTGAGCGGTTTAGTCTACTATACTGGAAAAAATTGACGTTTGACATTTTCAAGATGGCGACGGCGCTGGCGGCCATTTTGAAATGGTTAATATTCTCTTTTTGCTGTATTCTCGCGGTTTTCAATCTCGATACGGTGATATGGGTATCGAATGAAAGGATTTTTTCAGCGCTATCGACGCCTATTAGTAACAACGTAAAAAATACCAATATGGCCGCCGGTCCAAAAAGGCCGAGTATCATTTGTATTGTATTCCCTACAATATGGGTATCAAATGAAAGGGTTTTGAGTGTCTAATACAGCCACGTTAGAGACATTGAAACAAATTCAAAATGGCCGCCGCTCTCAAAATGGCGGACCGCTTTTGTTTGCCAACCCAGGCTTCATGGGTATCAAATGAAAGGGTTTTGAAAGTCTAATACAGCCGCGTTAGAGACAATGAAAAAAATTCAAAATGGCCGCCGCTCTCAAAATGGCGGACCGCTTTTGTTTTCCAACCCATGCTTCATGGGTATCAAATGAAAGGTATTGAAGAGTAGAACACAAAGCTATAAGTGAAGTTTCGAAAATTTCAATATGGCCGCCGATCCAACTTGGCGACTGACATTTTTTTTGCGATTTCCGCTATATGGGTATCAAATAAAAGGATTTTTAAGAGTAGAACGGACCCAAATGTGTGGTATAGTAAATTGACAATTTTTTTTTTTTTTTTTTACTTACCTCGATATGCTTTTGTGCCGCTTTGCAACTGTACAAGATTTTATTTGAAAAACGCATTGTGAGCAACGCCACCGCGAGGTGCGTGCACCTCGCGGCAGTCACGCGACCGCCAGCGCCATGAGTTTTTCAGTGTGTTTACAACTACACGCGGTGTTTCAGTTTGTTTTGACTTAAATGGAGACAAATTTTCACCAATTTTTGGCCGATGGCCAATTTTTCACTTTTCAATGCGAGGACCACAACCGCGAGGTGCGCGCACCTCGCGGCACTCACGCGACCACATTTGCAGTGTGCTTACATCTTAGTGTGTTTACATCTGCACAGAGTTTTTTAGTTTTTTGCGACATAACTGGAGACAATTTTTTACTTTATATTATTGACCGACTGCCAATTTTTTTTCAAGGCAGGGCAGACCACCTCACCGCGAGGTGCGCGCACCTCGCGGCAATCACGCGACCACGAACACCGTGAGCTTCTTGGCGTGTTTACGACCGTACACAGTTTTGTACTTTATTTGATTTTTGTGACAAAAAAGACGACATTTTCACACTAATTTTGACAGACCACCCTTTCTTTCAAAAAACAGTCAGGATGGACCACCCCACCGCGGGGTGCTTGCACCCCGCGGCAAGCAAGCGACGTCTAGTCTATATTATATAAAGCTCGATTACCACTCACTGACTCACTCACTGACTCACTGACTGATCAGGGGTGTTTTTAGGGTGTTTAGAGGGTGTTTTGAGTGTTTTGATGTTGGGGTGGAATTTTTTAGATTTTTTAGTTCACAGAATGGGATAAAGGGATTTTTGCCAAACCAACATGGCGGCCCGCGCGAAATGTCAACTTTTCCAAATCGACTCCGTTTTTAATGGCGTTTGGTGGGGGTGTTCCTCGCTGTGATTGGGCATGCGGTGCGGCTGTCAAAACTGAGAAAAAAACAAAATGGCGCCGCCGCCATCTTGGACTGAAAAAACCCGTTTCGACCCCGTGTTTTGCGACCGTCGACCGGAGCGGCGTTTGCTTATTTCCGGGATTTTCTTTTTTCCTGCGGTCGGGACTGTCCTCGACTCTCGAGAAACTTGCGGCGCGCGGCGAAAAACAATATGGCGGCGGCGCCGGCGGCCATTTTGGATCGCCGATTTTGACGCGATTTTCGGACCGGATTTTCGCCAAGATGGCGGCCTCCGACCGGGGTGACATGTTCCGGGCGGGGGTGGAGCTCGGCGAGCAGTGTTGCCAGGTGGGAGAAAATTTCTACCGTTTTTGGTAGTTTTTCCCCTAGGGGCCCCGAAAGGCGAAAATCGAAATAGCGACTTTTGGAATTTTTCAACACCACGTGCCAATAGGCCGGCGGGGCCTCTATGACTTTCTGGTATTTTCATTTTTCCCCACTGGCAACACTGGCCTCCACGGAGGTTGGAAACTTTTCGCAGACCGACTTTGACCCGAATTGATCTCCCAGATCGGGGTGAGCTGGAGACGCGGGACAAACGTCATCTCACCCCGTATACGGTGCAAATATTGGGAAAAATCCGAAACTCTGACATTTCAAGATGGCGGCGGCGCCGGCGGCCATTTTGTAAAAAGTTGCAATTTCGAAAAAATTAAATCGCGGTTTTCGCGGGGTTGCCGGCGTTTTTCGACTGACAACCCCGGATGACCTTTTGTAGTGCTCGGTGAGCTGCATCGAACGGTGGGGTAATTTACCCCGATTTTGGGGTATTTTCCCCGATTTTGGGGAGAACGTAAATCGCGTGTTTTTCGATTTTTTTTCACATGGCCGCCTCGATCGGGCCCCTCTGATCACTTTTACCACCATTTTGGGCCAGATATATGGCAACACTGGGCGCTATGGCAGATTTCGGCTTTGGCGACTTTGCGAATTTTTTGACGCGAACCGATGACAGTTGCGCGCCTGCAGTTACCGCCAATCGGTGAGTGGTTTAGTCTTCTACACTGGAAAAATTTGACATTTGACATTTTCAAGATGGCGGCGGCGCTGGCGGCCATTTTGTGATGGTTAATATCCTCTTTTCGCTATATTCTCGCGGTTTTCAATCCCGATACGGTGATATGGGTATCGAATGAAAGGATTTTTATAGCACTATCGATGCCTATTAGTGGCAACGTTAAAAAACCAATATGGCCGCCGGTCCAAAAAGGCCAAGTAACATTTGTATTGTAATCCCTACAATATGGGTATCAAATGAAAGGGTTTTCGAAGTCAAATACAGCCACGTAAGAGATATTGAAAAAAAAAAAAAATGGCCGCCGTTCTCAAAATGGCGGACCGCTTTTGTTTTCCAACCCAGGCTTCATGGGTATCAAATGAAAGGGTTTTGAGTGTCTAATACAGCCACGTTAGAGACATTGAAAAAAATTCAAAATGGCCGCCGCTCTCAAAATGGCGGACCGCTTTTGTTTTCCAACCCAGGCTTCATGGGTATCAAATGAAAGGTCTTGACGAGTAGAACACGACGCTATTAGTGACGTTTCTCAAATTTCAATATGGCTGCCAATCCAACATGGCGCCTAACATTTTTTTTTGCGCTTTTCACTATATGGGGTATTAAATGAAAGAATTTTAAGAGTAGAACGGAACAAATATATGTTATAGTAAAATGACAATTTCTTCTTTTTTTTTTTTTACTTACCTTGATATTTTTTGTACCGTTTCCGCAACTGTACAAGATTTTATTTGAAAAACGCAATAGTGAGCCGCGCCACCGCGAGGTGCGCGCATCTCGCGCACTCACGCGACCACCAGCGCCGTGAGCTTCTTAGTTTATTTTAAACTGCACACGTTTTTTCAGTTGTTTTGACTTAAATGGAGACAATTTTTCACCAATTTTCAAACGACCGCCATTTTTTTTTCAGCAGTGGGTTAGACCACACCACCGCGAGGTGCGCGCACCTCGCGGCTCTCACGCGACTTCAATCGACGTCAGCTTCTTAGTGTATTTTAAACTGCAGACGCTTTTTCAGTTTTGTTGTGACTTAAAGGAGACAATTTTTCACCAATTTTCGACCGACCGCCAATTTTTTTTTTTCAACACTATTGAAGCCAATTGGTGGCAACGTTAAAAAACCAATATGGCCGCCGGTCCAAAACGGCCAAGTATCATTTTGTATTGTAATCCCTCACTCACGCGGCACTCAAGGGACCAGACTCACCGTGAGCTTCTTAGTGTATTTGCAACCGTACACGGTTTTGTAGTTTCATGTGAAATGAAAAATGAAAAAATTCTAAATGGCCGCCGTTCTCAAAATGGCGGACCGCTTTTGTTTTCCAACCCATGCTTCATGGGTATCAAATGAAAGGTATTGAAGAGTAGAACACCACGCTATAAGTAAAGTTTCGAAATTTTCAATATGGCCGCCGATCCCAACATGGCGACTGATTATTTTTGCGATTTCCGCTATATGGGTATCAAATAAAAGGATTTAAGAGTAGAACGGACCAAAGTGTGGTATAGTAAATTGACAATTTCTTTTTTTTTTTTTTTTTTACTTACCTCGATATGCTTTTGTGCCGCTTTGCAACTGTACAAGATTTTATTTGAAAAACGCATTCTGAGCAACGCCACCCGCGAGGTGCGTGCACCTCGCGGCAGTCACGCGACCGCCAGCGCCATGAGTTTTCAGTGTGTTTACAACTGCACGCGGTGTTTCAGTTTGTTTTGACTTAAATGGAGACAATTTTTCACCAATTTTCGACCGACCGCCAATTTTTATTTTTCAGTAGTGGGATAGACCACCCCACCGCGAGGTGCGCGCACCTCGCGGCACTCACGCGACCTGACTCACCGTGAGCTTCTTAGTGTTCTTGCAACCGTACACAGTTTTTGTAGTTTCTTTTGACACAAATGGAGACAATTTTTACCAATTTTCGACCGACCGCCATTTTTTTTTTCAGTAGCGGGATAGACCACACCACCGCGAGGTGCGCGCACCTCGCGGCACTCACGCGACTACAATCGACGTGAGCTTCTTAGTGTATTTTAAACTGAACACGCTTTTTCAGTTTGTTTTGACTTAAATAGAGACAATTTTTCACCAATTTTCGACCGACCGCCAATTTTTTTTTTTCAGTAGTGAGATAGACCATACCACCATGAGGTGCGCGTACCTCGCGGCACTCAAGCGACTACAGTCGCCGTGAACTTCTTAGTGTGTTTACAATCGCACACAGTTTTTTAATTTCTTGCGACTTAAATGGAGACAACTTTTCACCAATTTTCGACCGACCGCCAATTTTTTTTTTTTTTCAGTAGTGGGATAGACCACACCTCCGCGAGGTGCGCGCACCTCGCGGCACTCAAGCGACCACGTTCACCATGACTTCCTTAGTGTATTTTCAAACGTAGACAATTTTGTATACAAGTTACTTCTTTTTGACAAAAAAGAAGACTTTTTTTCAC